>JABUQX010021546.1:0-22500 GCA_015478945.1 Trachelipus rathkii
AAACCCCGACCCGAGAGCAAGAGAGAGATTAATGGCCCTTACATTGACTGACGAGATAGTCCACAGTGGGGTCCGGATGATGTGGTGAATATTGTCTGGCCCGGGCTTGTGCATCTTTATATGGGGGTATGAGTGTGAGGGTGTGGTAAGTGCTTTCTTCAGTACCTGTGGTGGACTTTTACGTTGGGTTTTACTCGCGCTCTTGCTATTAAAGCATATTCATGGTGTTCCGGAGTTTATAGATGATTGAGGGCAGATCACGTTGGTCAACCACAACCTCTCAATCTAGTGAGGGACAATACAGGACGAGGATATAAGAAAAAATTCACCTCATTTTTACTTGATACACTTTAATAAAATACGTGCTCTAGAAGTGATTACATTTTTTTATACAATGTAACTAACAGTAGATTCAGGGTAGATAAATTTTAAGAAATTCATATATGCATATTTTTTTTATATAAAAGTTTACATTTCAATAGGGCATGTTAACCTTATTCCATGAAGGAGATGAATATACCCTAATACCCTAAAACTCGCTAACTCTAATCAGAATAGAATCTAGTACCAATCCGGGAGCAACGGTAAACTAACATAACATTCTACAGTAACATAATTTGACAGAATTAAATATCTTATTGAGTGTATTTCAGCACTCATTCAATATAATTGAAGATCAAATCTTGATAGTCTAAAATTTATTTGATATTCTTACTTGTTAATTTATTAATTATTTATATATTTAACTTATTTATTTAATTAATTATTTATTTATTTTTAATAAATGAAAGTATTAAAACATTGGTAATTCGGGCGGATTTAGAGGGGATGAGAAAAAAAAAAATGTCCCAAATTGAAAAGTATTGTAAATTGTATTTGTTAATAAATTGAGGTGAAGAACCATTGAAAGAATACTTCAAAAACGAAATTATTAAACTGCGTGATATATATATACATTATATACTAATAATATATGAATCTTAGACTATAAAGAGTTTATATATATTTGGGGTATGGTGTATTTTATATATGTTAAGGTATTATTCTATATAATAATATGATTAATAAAAATATATATAATATATATATATATATATTATATATAATAGTATATTATATATATTATAACTAGCATATATATATTATTATTTGTACACTATATTAATATATATAATATATTATATATATATATATATATATATATATATATATATATATATATATAATATTATATATATATATATATATAGTATATCCTTTTATATTATATATATATATATATAATTAAGCCCCTAGAATGCAGTAACTCGTATATATATAATATATATATATAATAAATATAATAGTAAATATATCTAATTATAAACTAATATAAGAAAAAATATGTTTAAATTACTATTAATATATACAATATTTACCAAAATCATATATATATCAAATTTTTTTTATATTATGTGAAATTTATATTTTATCTGACTCATAATAATAATATAGAAAATTTATATATATTTAAAAATACATATAATACTAATACTAATACTTACCACTATTAAGTTAGTAAAATAATATAATAATTACATTCATATATAATTTATATTATATATATATAGTGAAGTTCAGAGGTAGAGCACTCGCCTAGCAAGTTCAGAGGGCCAGGTTGCGAGCACTGGAGTGGGAGCGAGAGAAATGTGGAGCTGTTCTCTTACATATATTAAACTCTAGCTTCGTCCGAGGATCAGACGTTAATTGAGTATTGTTGGGTCAGCGTGCTTCAGCTACAATGAGGACACACACTTCCCAACATCGCGAAAGTCTGGTCAGCAGCGAATTAATTTAAGAAATTTACAGTAAATAAATTAGTGTTTTTTGAACCTTTTTCAAAGAAGGTTTTGTTGGTTTTCTAAAATCATGATTATTATAACGAGCCCGCCCACACACGTTATAAAAATATATATTAACCATATAATGTTAATCTATAATACTATAATATATATATATATATATAGTTATAATATATGATATTATATATAATATATATATTATATATATACTAATGTAAGTTATATATATATATTATTATAATTTAGGCAAGATAATTACCTCACCCATTCAAAACCAAATATTCCTTTATTAATTGGGTTTATCGAGAATTTATGGAAAGTACTCATCTGCATAATTGGATTCGAGAATTTCACTAATAATTTAATAATATTACTATATACTAAGATTTTAAATTAAATTACACAAAATTAACTATTTTGATATATTATTTATGTTATGTAGGAAACGCTATTTTCATATGGACAGACTTTAGAAGAAGAAGATACGGAGTAGAGTAGTGATAGGAGGAACCCCAGATTAAGAGAGAGTTTAGCAGAAGAAAAAGAGAAGACCTGGGGAGTTAAAAAAGCTCTAGAATGATGGGTCCCACCACAATCTAATACTATAGTCAAATCAAAAATGAAAATTCCATTCATAAATGCCTTACACATGACTTCATAAATAAATAATTTTTTTTTTGAAGCTAAATTTAGTAAACAAAAGCCTTATTAGGACCTCTAAAAAAAAAAAATAATTTTGAAAATAGCTCCTTCGGTGTTTTTTTTTCGAATTCTTTTGTTAATTTTGATATTAAAAATATAATAATTTGTGCAATAGTTTTTTATTTCTTAAGTTAGTATTTCAAGTTATTAAATTTTTAAATTTATTCCATCGAAAAGTCTTTTTATTTTTTTCGAGCTAAAAAATAACAGATCAACTTGACACCGTATTTGAGAAGTAGCCGCTCAAGAAACGTTATCTATATTCAAAACTGTATTTTTGTTTAATTACTAAATGTTAAATACTGTGATAATACCTACAAAAACCTATATAATTTTTTTTGAATTTTTATTAAGTTCTAAAAAATTTCAAATTTTGGTGACAATTTTCTCATGCCTAGACTTGATTCTCATAAAACGGACTTATAGGTCCTATTGAGGCAGAAAAGAGTTAAGTAAATTTTATTATTGTTTATAAGAAATAACCATCTTAATATGTTGCCCTGTTTGTTTTATCAAATGATAAATAACTAAAATTGTCACACGAAAGACACAACTAACATGGCCGGAACACATCTATAAGAAATATGAATTTTGAGCTCTATGAGAAAATCTAATCCTTGATTAATTTATCAGAAAGAGTTGCAATTTTGATAAGAAAATTGCAGCGAATTGTTGATTTTGACTTCATTTAACATAAGGGATTGCTATAAAATTGATAAATAAATTTTTTCTTTATTTTTTAAACAGCATCTGTATGGTAAATGCGGCTTTGAAAATTGAATTTGGAACCACTTTATAACTTTATTCAAGGACTCATTTTACGAGAGTTTATATTTTTTTTGAATTTTAGTTTTTATTATATACAAGCAATAAAACTTCGTTTTTTTTTTTCACAGATCATTTCAAATATTTCATGAGACCCAGCTTTCATGAAAAACAGGCTGGGCTTCGATATAACTTGAAGTGAGTTTTCGCGTTCCATAAACAATGTACAAATATTAATTGTGGTAAGATATGGTAGTGATAATGTGATATTATATTTAATATACAAACCCCCCTTGATTAGGGCTCTGCCCGTGAGTGGTGGTGAAATTCTGTATTTAAAAAAAAAAAAAAAATGTAATTGGGAGCGCTATTTTTTATATTTTACTTTTGTTTAAATAGCAACGTTCTTCTCAATGAAAATAAAATACATTATTCTTATTCGATATAGTAAAAGTAATAAATATAATATAATAATATGATATAATATATATATAATATTGTTATATATAATATTATATATATTATATAATATAATATATTGATATTATATGATACTGAGTGTATGTAGGCCTAATATATATATATAATTATATATATATTGATATAGTATATATAATTGTATATATATATATATATATATTATATATATACTTAATTATATAATTATATATATATATATTTATTAAATAGTAGCGATAGATCAGATAAAACATTAATCATCACATATAATAATACATAGTTGATGATGGTTCGATATGTGTTGACGGTTTGGTCTTTCGGCTGAGCACTTGAGGTTCGTTTTCGTTCGTTGGATTTTGTCCCTATAGTGAAGAAGACCATACCACGCCTTACTAACATAGTATAGGCCGTTTTTTTGACATTGCCATTGAACTTATATTTAATTTTCATCCTAAGTGGTGTCACCTCCATAGACGATCAGGGATAACAGTAAGGAGAAGTTAACAAACCCAACCTTCTTCACAAGTAGTCGCTTCAGGAAAGATAAAAAAGGTAAGTTAAAGATCACCTGCGTGTAGTCATTCATAACTTAAAGAAAGAATCGGGCGGTGTGAATCCTTCGAATATCCACCCCAAAATGATGATCTCTGAGAAGGGAGAAAAGACAGTCCAAAGTTAGATAAGATAAAGAAAAAGATAAGTGGAGATAAGATAAAGAATATAATCTAATCTAAAATCTTGAACCTAATTCTTTGGGTAGAAGGATTGGCTGAGTAATGTGATTTACCCTACATTAGCAATTGCGCGATAGGTAGTAAGAGCGGTATATTAGAGGAAAACGGAAAAAATCCCATCCGCACCAAAATACCCAACCAACGAAAAATTCACCCACCACATACGAGGAAACCCCATCCAAAACGAAAAACCGCACCCCAAACGTTGAAACCCACTACCATCGAAAAACGCCATCCATCGAAAAAAACCCCCCCATCGAAGAAATCCACCCCGAAAAAACCCGACCCCCCCTGACCTATTGATCTTCCAGGGTCATTTTATGGCCACGGTAATATTCTGAGAACGCCTAAATTTTTTTGAGAAACACCTAACTTTTTGAGAACTCCTAATTTTTTGAGACCCTAATTTTTTGGCAACACCCTAAATTTTTTTGAGAACCCAAATTTTTGAGAACTCCAAATTTTTTGGCAACCCTAATTTTTGTGGCAACCCTGATTTTTTGCAACCCTTTCGAAGAAAGGGTGCGCCAAACGGTTGCGTCAGAAACCGTTGTTCACGTATTACCCCCACTATTTTACGCCTCTCTAATTTTTTCGACGCGAGTGGCCATTTTTGCCCCACGGTAATTTTTGGTAACCCTTTAGGGGCTTAGCCCTTTTTGATTTCCGTTACCTTGTTTGACCATGATATTTCGACCATATCCTTTGGTCTTCCATGGGTCATTTTTTTAGCCCAAGGTGAATTTTGAGGTCATCCGTGGGTCAATTTGCTCACGGTATTTTTTGGCTACCCTTTTGGTCTTCCATGGGTCATTTGGCCCCACGGTTAATTATTTATGAAGAGCTAGCTCCGTTTTGCTTTCTCATTGTAAAATTTTAGGTTAGGCTATACTAAATTTTTGATACGTTTCCTAGGTTGGCTATAGCTCCTAGTTTTTTGATCGTCTTATACCTGGTTTGACCAATGATATTTCGTGGCATTAACCTTGCCGTACACCATGGGTCATTTTTGACCCCACTCCAATTTTCTGGCCACTCGTGCCCCACCCGTCACCATGATTTCGTTCTCTAACTTGAATCGCAAATAGTATTGGATCTATCCTAACCTTGAAGAGCACCTATAACACACACACACACCACAGCACACACATCACACAAACAACTCACACACACACACAACATAACACACACACACAAGCCTACTAGCCGGGAACACACACACGACACCATACCTCTTATTAAAGCATTCACCATTTATCACCTATGAACTCCTACTATTGTTTACCCATAGAGCCACTCCTAAAATTAACACCTTATATACTCCACGTACAAACACACGACCAATATCCCTTTGGTAGTTGGCTTAACTCCATGGTGTCAATTTTCGTACCCACTCGTGAATATTCCGACCAATTCCGATCGCTGTGGTCTTCCGTATGGGGTCAAAGTGTTGAAACCTCACGGTAAATTTTTTAAGTCTTTCCTTTATGGGACTTTAGCTCCTTTTTTGATGTCTTAAACGCCTTGCTATACATCCATGATATTTCCCTTTTGACCTTGCCACATTATCCAGGGTTCAATTTTGGCCCCATCCAGCTACTTCAATGGCTTCGATGGAGTTCCCAATCACCGTATAGAAGTACCTAGGGATGTTCTATTAGTGTCTATGAGTATTGAGATGAGTGCCAGGTGAGGTGCGCGAGGCAGTGCCAAGTGAGATCCCAACTATCCGACTGAGTGCCAAGTGAGTGGGCGCAATTGAGTGCACAATGAGTGCACAGTAGTGCCAAGTGAGTGCCGGACAGTGTTGGCCCTGAGTAGCACCACTCTTTCTTCAAGCTTTTCTAGCCCTCACCTCGCATCCGCGAATGCCCCCTAATACGGGTATCTACCTAGGTCATAGGTATCGAGGAATCGAATGCGTGTATATTAAAGCTGCATGAGATATGCTTCCTACTATCGAGTTAGTATTGTTGATAACATCTTAATTAAAGCGATGACAGAATAAATTCAGGTAAAAGAGTACATCAGTTGAGCACAGTGCATCAGCCAAACGTTTCAAGAGTCGACGCCGCCATGAACCGTCGCGAGAACCGCCGTTTGACCACCACACACATCCGCGTGCGCACCGATAGGCGCATATTCCCACGCCCCGCCGCGTGGGAGCCGCAACTTATTTTACGCGTAACCGCGCGATATCGAATCTATATAGCTATAAGTCATTCAATTTTATTTCATACTAAAAGCCTGTTTTCGACAGATTATTCTTTTCCTATTTACGATCCATCACTCATTTTTTATTTCAAACTTAAACATTTTTATTAAAAACATTTTCGCGACTAAAGACTTGTATACTCCTTACAGACCTATTGATTTAACACTATATATTTAGTAACATTAGTTTTTTGAACTTAAATACTTTATTAAATTTATAAAATTGTTGCTCATTAAAATTGTATGATAAGAAGAAAAAAATTAACAGAGTGTATATATATATACAATTTATATTATATGATAACGAAATTTACTAAAAATACATGCTGTGCAAGTTAAAGCAAGTATAAAAACAGAGTTAATAAGCAGTATATAGACAGTAAACAAGCAAAAGCATACACTAATAATACGACCCACTAAGGATGTTAGTAACACCTCTATTCTACATCTCTATTCCCCGCTATTACTGCTTTCTTTCTGCTTTACTGTTTAACTTTCTGCTTTACTGTTTTAACTTTCCGGTTTACTGTTTTAACTCTAAATATTATTTTTCTATTTATTATAATAATTTTTTATTATATCTTGTTTTAATAAGCTTTTATATTATATTATTATTACTGACTAAATAAACATTTATTTTTACTACAATTGTACGGAAATTTTTATCTAAAAAACATGTGAGATTAAAGCAGTAAACATGATAAAGCATTATCCAGTAAAACAACAGCATAACTACGCCCCGAAGGATGTTTAGGTAACACTCTCTATTGTTTTACTGTTTACTGCTTTAGATTTCTGCTTACTGCTTTAACTTTCTGCTTTACTGTTTTACCTTTCTGCTTTACTGTTTTAACTTCTGCTTTACTGTT
This sequence comes from Trachelipus rathkii, assembly GCA_015478945.1. NCBI lineage: Eukaryota > Metazoa > Arthropoda > Malacostraca > Isopoda > Trachelipodidae > Trachelipus > Trachelipus rathkii. The sequence continues at coordinate 7,585 of JABUQX010021546.1, forward strand.
TTTAAAAACTCATATAATTTATTAACATATGTTTTTATTTTGTTTTAATACTGTTTATTTTTATTTTATATCTGAGATATATAAATCATTTTTATTCTCTCAGCTACAATTTACGCACAATTTTGGTACTAAAAAACATGTGAGTTTAAAGCAGTAACAACATGAGTTAAAGCAGTTCAAAGCAGTAAACCACACCAATTAAGCATATCTTAGATCCCCCCCTTAGGTGTAGTCACCTCTATTGTTTATACTCGCTTTACTCTGCTTTTAAACTTTCTTCGCTTTACATGATTCTAATTTCTTCTTGGAGCTATGTTTAATAACATTCACTGCTTTACTGTTTTAACTTTTTGCTTAACTGTTTTAACTCATATTTATTAAACTTATAGTTTTTTATTTTGTTTCATATTCTTATGTTGTTATTAAACCTTTTATGTTTTTTTCCATGTATATTTTGTTTTATATTTTTATATTTCATTTAATTATTATTTTTTATATATTTATATTTATTTATACTTATTTCAACTATAATTGTTTATTAATAATACATAGTTTAGTGTTATTTACTTCATGCCTATCGTTATTATTATTATTTAGCAACACATTCACTATGCACTTATTACACACATTCACTATGTGCGCACCTAGTACATTCAAACTATAGCCTATCTTAATAGAGTACTTAAATTTACACGTGAGACACCACATCACACACCACACCCGCTAGCACACCTGGCTCAACACCAGCACACCACACTTACTTACCATCTCCACAACTACCGCAGATTTACTTACACTTCACACAGAATTTACTACCATCTGCAGATTACTTACCGCATATAACGTATAATTATTAAAATACATTTATATGTTTTAATTAACGAAATTTAAAATTTTAAATCAAAAACTAAAACTTATTTCCAAAGTTTCTTCTAATAATTCTTATAATAATCAATCATTATCTTTGAAACAAAGATAAATTATTATTAACTGTTAATACTTTTTGTTATATAATTTTATTATAGATGGAGTTTTAAAAAATAAACTTTCCACCAAAATTATGAAATTTTAATTTCTAAAAACATCATACTTTTTTATCGTACACTTATAAGCAAATAAATGCAGTAGGGCCAGCCCCATAGTTCACCCCTCCTACATCAGCTATGCCACGTTTTTGTTCTATTGACTTTACTGCTTTACATCATCTTTGCCATGTAATGAGTTGCCACAATAATGTTTCTTCTCCTGCTAACTATAACATGTATTTTTATTAAAATCTTTCTAAGTTTTTATTTAAAATAAACAATTATTCACTTACATTTGAATTATTCGCTCGATGTTAACTAATCCTTTCAGTTATTATTTAAAATAATGCTCCGGGTTTTTCTTTATTATTATTTAATTATTATTATTATTATTCTTTATCTAATGGTACATTGACATCCATCCACACGAGAAAACAGAACAACAACCCGAACACACTCCTTACAGCATACGAAATTTGATCTCTTTCTCTAAAATGATGAAATGAAACCTATAATTACTTTAAAAACTAAATTGTAAAGATAATCTTTATCGGCACCGGGATTTAAGCCTAATTCCATGCGTCAACATAGTATTTCAAAACTGAGCTTTTTTTCTGTAAAATGTGCGTGCCCAATGAACTATCGTTAGGCCTAAAATTTATGGCCTAAAGTGAGGCAATAAGCCGTTTTTTGTAGACGGGCTAATTTAATCTTAATTAAATACAAGGTCAAAAGGTAATTCCCGGATAGACAAATATTTATTTGTTAATTTATTCATTTTTATAAATATATTTCAAACCGAAACATGCTGGATCGGAAAAATCCTTTAAGCAGGTAATAAAAGGAAACTGTTTTCCTTACTCTGTGATTGCGTCGGGGTAATCCTGTATCGTCGTATAGAACCCTCGTATGGAAATTGGTCGATGAATTATTTTATCGTCTTTTGAAAATTAACGTTGTTCTTAGCGTAAGGTTTTATTTGATTAAGTATTGGTTTTATTATCATTTAGCGTTAATCATTTTAAAATCAATAGTCTTTTTGCTGTTGCGGTTGCACAAGTTACTCTGATATCGTATTAAAAGTGTTTTATTTTTACTAAGTGTAGATCATATTTTATAATAAATTCTTACATTGAGGAATAATTATTAATTTCATACTAGAATAGATAATAATTATTATTTCACTAGTTTCATATAAGCTAACCAACTACGGCTCAGCATGAGCCGCCACCCGCAAATGGCAGCCACCCGTCACTCCGCAGATTGCGTCCCGCCGCGTCCCGCCCGCCGCGTGCGCCCCAGGCAGGTGCAATATTTCCTGCGTTCCCTGCCCCCCGCCGCGGTGCGCCCGTCAGGCGGCATATTTCCGCGCTTAAATTATTATTTTAAAAACCAAAACAGCACATGACATACATTATTTACATTATATACACACACACACAAACATACTACACACACACATCTAACACACACAACCACAGCACCACGCACACTTCACTTACACATATCAACGTATTAATTTATTAAAACAATTTTATTTTATTATTATCATCCCGTCATCAAAAGGTTTCTTATGTAAATTTGGGTACGCACGAAAAGAGAACAAACACATACACACACGCACACACACACACACCCCATACACACACACACACTCCCACACGCACACTCCATCTACACATATTTCTTCTTTTTCATACAAAAATTTTATTTTTATTTCATTTTATACTTTATGTGTTATTTACTTCATGCCTATTGTTATATTTATTTAGATCACACTATGCCACACACACACACACAACACACCACCACATCACACACACACACACAAAACACACATGTGTCACACCTCTCACTTACACATGATAACGTTAATTTATATTAAATACATTTTATTCTTTTATGTGCTTTCCTCTTGGGTTTTTATGTCATTAATTATTTAGAACACACATACACACACGACGGCAAACCAGCATCATCACAACACCACAGCACACACATCCACACACACCACACACACACTACACATCTTACACATATCCGACAAACAACTTCGATATTTGATGCCCCATCTTTTCGCCTCCCTACCAGAGCTTTGGCTTGCCTCAACTTTGAGCCGTCAGTTTGAATGCCTCAACTTTGATGTCTTCAGCTTTGATGCCCGTCAAACTTTTGATGCCAGCTTTTTTGATGCCTCACCTTTGATGCCTCAACTAATAACTTAGCCTTTGGTATCTTAGCTTTTGTGGTTCATCTTTAATCTCTCATACTTTTTAGATTGCGTCACATCTAGAAGTCACCTTTCGAAATTTATTAACTTAAGTAATGAACCCACCACATTCGCACACACGCACACTCTTATGCACACATACACATATTCCTTATCGAATAATGCAAATACACATAAGACACTATACAACTCACACAACACCACACTACACCACACTATAAAATATTATAATATTATATATAATATATATAATATATTAATATATATTATGTTGAATAAATAATATATATATATCTATATATACTACTATATAAATATTAATCACTTATTATACTTATTATATAATATTATATACTATTTATTTCAATTCGCACACGCGGAAAAATTGCGCTTGCGGGCGCACGCGGCGGGCGGAACGCGGAACTATTGCGTCCTGCCGGAGCGCACGACGGCGAGGCGGGGAACGCGGACAGGACGCACCTGCGGGTATGCGGGGTCTGGCTGCTTGGCGGTCGGGGCTCATGTGGCCATCCCTGGTGGGTTAGTCTTAATGAACTAGTGAATTTAATTATTATCTATTCTATTAAATTAATAATTATTCCTCATGTAAGTATTTATTAATACACTAGTGACCATACACTCAGTAAAAAATCAAAAATCATATTAATCACACATCCAGGATAACTGTGCAGCTCGCTTAACAGCTAAAATGACCATGATTTTAAAATATGAGTTTGGGTCTAAAAGATAATATAACACATACACCTGCTTCGAAAATACAATTATACCACATCGCGAGAATAATCTTCTCAAAATACGATAAATTAATTCTCGACAATCACCACATATCGAAGGTCCATATAGAGAAAAGGATTACCCCGACCAATCACAAGGAAAACTTCGTCTCATATACTGGAATCTTTAAAAAAAAGGAAAAAAATTCCCTTTCCCGATTTCCAAAAGCATTTGGGGGGTTTTTTCCCCCCCCAGTTTTTATCACTTCCAAATAATTTATAAAAATAATAATAACATGATTCTTGTCTATACGGGAATACCTTTTGACACTGAGTATTTAGGATTAAACTACGCCCCGATCTACAAAAAGGCATTATTGTTCTACTTTCTACTTAGACCTACGTAGTTTATGCACACATGTTTACAAGAAGGGAAGGTCAGTTTTGAAAGTATATTTTCTTGACTGAGAATTAGCTATAAATCTTTATAGAATAATCCTCTGGATTAATCCCCTAAAATTTAGACCTATAGTAGTCTTTTATTTCAACAACTGCATTTTACAGAGAGTAGGTCAGTTTTCGTATCTGTGAAGGAGGTGCGGGTTGTTGATGTTTTCTCGGTGATGATTGTCAATTAGTACATGATTACATAAACAAAAAAAATTCTTTACAATTCTTAATAAATAGATTAAGTGAAATTAATTTAAAAGTATTAATTTGAAAAAACTTTGAGATAATTTTAGATACCAACCTAGTGTTCCAGCTACTTTGCTACTGTACACTTCCTATTTTTAAATAAAAACTTAGTAATGATTTTAAAAAGATAATGTTATGTTGTGTCAATATCCTTTGATCATTTGTTATTTTATTACTATTACATGGCTAAACAGATGATGTAAAGCCAAGTAAGTCAATCCTAGAACAATAACCGTGCATAACCCCAGGCTTGAATTTCGTAGAGGGCGTGCTACGGCGGCTGGCCCTTACTGCATTTATTGCTTTAAGGTAACGTATATAACATATATGTTTTTAATAAATCTTCATTTGGACTTAGTAAGAGTTATTTTAAAACTTGATAGTTAGTAAACATTATAAACAAAAAGAGTGACTTAACCAGTTTTAATCAAATAAATTGTCTTTGTTCACAGAATAATGACCTTGATCTTATATTTAGAATTTTTAAGAAACTTTGATATAATTTTAGTTAACAGTGGAATGAGTAATAAAAATGTACGTGTTTAATTAAACATAAAATGTTTTAATAAATTATACGTTAATTGTGTAAGTGAGTGTCTGACGTTGTGTAAGTTAAATCTGTGTGAGTGTAAGAAATTCTGCCGTGTGTTGAGAGTAAAAGGCTAGGTTGTGTTGTCGATGATTCATATAATCGCTTTACTCGATCTCATGTACGTGTGTGTGTTGTGTGATAAGTGTAAATGTAGTTCTATGGCTAATGTAAGTGTCCTGTGAATGTAAGTGGGCATAGTGAATGTGTGTATAAGTGTTCTACTCTGTAACTTTTTTTTTTATCTTAAAATAATAATAACAAAAATTCCAATGAAGTAAATAGTTTTTAGGCATATAAAACTCAAACTGAATTAATTAAAATAAATAAATAATAATAAAAATATAATATTCAAAAAATAATAAAATATTATATAAAAATAATATACACAAATAATATAATAATAATAATAAAAGTATAATAAAAGCTATTAAAACAAAAAAAAAACATAATGTTAATAAAAGATATATCGAGTTAAAAACAGTAAAGCAATTTAAGAACAGTAAAGCAGTTAACATTACCTAAAAAGCTTAACCCAGAAAGTTAGCATATAAGCAAAGAAAGTTAAAGCAGTAAAAGCAGTAAAACAATAGAAGGTGGTTACCTCTAACACAACGGGGGGCGATAGTATGCTTTATGTTATATGAATGCTTTCATTGCTTAAACTCATGTTTTTAATTCGTTAAAGTTCGCATGTTTTCTTTAGTAAAGATTTCGACAATAATGTAGTAAAAATACGAAATGTTTATACATAATTAACGTATATAGAAATAAATAAAAAGTAATATAACAAATAAATAACATAAATTTAATAAATAAATCATGGAAGTTAAAACACGAGTAAAGCAGAAAGTTAATACAGTAAAGCAGAAAGTTTAAACAGTAAAGCGAGAAAAGTTAAAGCAGTAAAAGCAGAAAGTTAAAGCAGTAAAGCATAATACCAATAGAGGTTTACCTAACACTTAGGGTGGGGATTAGTAAATGCTTTTTGTTTTACTTGCTTTGACTGCTTTCACACCTCATGTTTTACTGCTTAACGTACAACATGTTTACCTTGTGTAAGATCAAATCGTACAATTGTAGTACGAAATAAAATGGTTATAGAGACAGACTATAAAAGAATAAATAAAAAAGTATTAAAAGCAAAAGTTAACACAAACAGGAATGTTAATACATTATATGAGTTAGAGAACTGTAAAGCCAGAAAGTTTAAAACAGTAAAAGCAGAAAGTTAAAAACAGTAAAAGCTAAAAACTTTACCTTCGTGATTGCTCCTTATGTTCTAGTTAATACCTATCGCCAAAGTTCGATTATATGCTTTATCAATGGAGAAATTTGACCTACTTCATCTATCGCTGCAGTATTAACGCATGTAATTTACTGCTTTTAACTCAACATGTTTTTAGTGAAAATTTTCGCTACAATTGTTAGTAAAATTACAAATGTTTATTATATCATTACAAAATCTCTGAATTTTTATTTATCTTCTTTATTTCCAACATTTTTAAAAAATTGCGAAATTGAAAAGAATTACGTAAAAAAGAATTAAGTAAAAATCAGAAATAAATATATGTGTTAAATAATAGGTTTGTAATGAGTTACAAGTTTTAAGGTTTCGCTGAAAATGTTTTTTAAATATAAAATGTTTAAAGTATGAAAATAAAAAATTAGAATGATTTTAGAAAAAAATTTGAAAATGAAATATCCTTATGAAATGTTATGTAACTAGTAGACAAACTGAATTACTTATTAGATAGTTATAATATAATTTTTTCATTCGCGCGCTGGTTTAACGCGGAAATAATTGCGCCTGCGGCGCAGGGGCGGAGGGGGCGCGGCTGGGCGGGAATAATTGCGACTTCGGGCGACACGCGGCGGCTGGTTATCTGACGACGGTGTTCACCTGCGGCTGCGGACTCTGAAACGTTTGCGGTCACTGTTTCAACTGTGTAACTAATTAAACATGATTAAACATGCTAATATAATATATATACGCCTTATAAAAAATACTAACTCGTAGTAGAGTAGCAATTTCTAGGCTTAGCTGTAATTATACACCATTCGATTATTCCATCATACCTATACCTTAAAATAGTAGACACCCATTATTGGGGCATTCGGTTGGCTCAAGGGAGGCTAGAAAAAGCCTTGGAATAAAAAGTGGCACTATAACCACAGTTAGGCACTATGTAGGAACCAACTCACCTTGGCAACTATGTGGCACTCACTTGGTCAGCTCTGGCACTTCACTTGGCACTACTCTATTGAGCCACCATTTAGGCAGTCACTTATTGGCAACTCACCATGGCACATACACCTGCACTCCTGCTAAATACTCATAGATACACTAATAGAAACATTTCCCTAAGATTACTTCTTACGTGATTTGGGAACCATCCTAAAGCCATCAAGTTAGCGGGGCCCAATAAATTGACCATGGTATTGTGGCATCAGTCTAAGGCGAATATCAATTGGTCAAACAATGGTTAAGACATCAAAAAGGCTAAGCCCCTAAAGGGTAGGACTAAAATTTTCCATGTGGGTCAAATTTGACCCATGATATAGGCTAAGGGATGGCCAAAAATTAGGTGGGTCAAAATTGACCCATGGACTATCCGAAAAGGGATGGTTGTTGTGTTGTACGTGAGTATAAAGTGTGAAAATGTAAGTTGTCATATGGGTAAATGTAAGGTTTTCATAAGTAGAAATGTGGTGTATAGTGTAATGAAAGTGTGTGTGATGTTGTGTGTGTGTGTGTGTGATGTTGTGTGTGTGTGTGTGTGTGTAGTGTGTGTGTGTGTGGATGTGATGTGTTTTTTTCAATGTTAAGGTAGAAATCGTATAAAAAGTTCAAGTTAAGAACGAAATATGTGACGGGTGGGGCACGATGGCCAGTTAAAATTGACGTGGTTCAAAATGACCCATGGTGTAACGGCAAGAGTTAATTGCGAAATTCAAATAGTCTTAAACAAGGTAAAAAGACATCAAAATAGGTGCTACAGGCCCTTAAAGGAAGTCAAAAAATATGAACCGACGTGGGCAAAAAAATGACCCATGGAAGAACAAAAGGGTAGCTCAAAAATTACCGTGGGCGCTAAAAATATTAGACCCATGGAAGAAAAGGGTAAGCCGAAAAAGTTACCTGTGGCCAAAATTGACCCACGGATGACCAAAAATTACGTGGCTAAAAATGACCCATGGGAAGACAAAGGGTTGTCGAAAATTCATGGGTCATACAAGGGTAATCTGACATCTAAATTAAAAGGCTAGCCTCTAAAAGGAAGATCCAAAAAATTACCGTGGGCAAAAATATGGCCCACGTCGTAAAAATTTAGGGGGCGTAAGAAAATATGGATTAGGGGTAATACGTAAACGGTATGCTGTACGCAACCGTTATGGGTCGCACCCTTGTCCTCGAAATGGGTTGCTAAAAATTACGGCTGCCATATAAAATATTAGGGTTGCCTAAAAAATTTGGGTTCTCAAAAAAATTTAGGGTTTCTCAAATAAATTAAGAGGTTCTCAAAAATATTAGTGGTTTCTACAAAAAATTAGGTCTCAAATCTTAGGGTTCTATCAAAAAATTAGGTTCTCAAAAAATTTAGGGTTCTCAATCAAAAAATACCGTGGGCGCAAAAATGACCAGAGAGAGATCAAAGGTCAGGTGGGGGAGGCGGGTTTTTTCGGGGGAGGATTTCTTTCGCATGGGGGAGGGGGTTTTCGTGGTAGTGGTTTTTCGATGGTGTGGGTTTTATCGTGGGTGGGTTTTTATCGTTTGGCGGCCTTTTTTGATGGGTGGGTTTATTCTTTGGGTGGGTTTTTTGGGGTGGGTTTTTCGTTTTCCAATATACCGCTCCTACTACTCGCCGGTGGTTCAATCCCAGAGGAGGCAAGTTTTTTTCTTTAATCTTCCATAATGTTCTTTCCTTCTAACCACGTTATTAATTTCGTTATTGCAAATATATATATATAGTATTAATATTATTATATTATATATATATATATATATATATATTTATATATATGTATATATAATAATATAAACCCTAATTGCTATTATCTATATATACTTATAGTATATATATATATATATTATAAATATTTATACTCATAATACTTAATATAATATAATATTTATATATTATATATATATATATTAATATATATATATATATATATATAAATAATATATTTATTATAGTATACCTATTACCTACAAATATACCCTATATTATATATATAATATACACATAGATAACCTTACGACTCCTCGGAGATTAATGGATTACCACAGGGGAAATCGGGCTGGTATAAAGACATATTATTAATATAAAGTATGATAATTACTTTCTTATGGTGGTGTCTGCTGTGTGTGTGGTGTTGTGTGTGTGTGCGTGGTCTGTGTGTGTGTGTGTGGTGTGTGGTGTGTGTGTGTGTGTGTTGGTTGGTGTGTGTGTGGTGTGTTGTGTGTGTGTACAGCAGAGAAATTTATCGATTGGAGGTCAAATCAAGCTTAAATTTTGTATGTCTTTGTGTTATTTAATTCCGAAGACTCATTAACCGGTATAGGTGGAATGTCTGTTGTACCAATATGAGTACCTATGCCGTATGTAGATTGGATTTGCCAGTCAATACTACACTAGTACTACGTATACTACGTATCTAGTATAGGGCATACAATTAAATCTATACCATATATATATATATAAGTATATATATATATATATATATAAATCAGTATAGTATAGTATTATATATATATATATATTATATATATATATGTATTAATCACAAACTAAGTATTATATATCAGGGAGGCGAACTGCCCTGCACTCGTGCAAAAACTGCGGGCTTTCAGCACGAGTTAACATTATAGACTTCTATTTTCCCAAATTATCATGTTAGAATAAATTTCTTAAATTTTTTTACGTTTTACATAATAACATATAATAATGTTTACAAATTAAAACGAAAAATATAATAAGGTATATTACCCCTATTAAATAACGTTTTAACCCATTAAAAATGATGGCATTCTGCTCAAAGAATAGAGAAGGTACCCTCGTTCGATTTGCGAATTCTGAAATCTAAAGATTGAGTGCCACTGTCGAGGAAATCGTAAAAATACTCAGTTAGCTAATACATTATAAATATATATAACTTTTATAAAAATAGATATTTAATTAAACATATATTAATTAATTAATTGTAAAAAAATTCTAAAATACTTATCATAATGAAAGTTAAATTATTATAGTTATTATAGATCTATCCTATAAAACCTCATTATATCAAATGAGGATGCCATATTTGGAATTTTTAAATCAATCGAATAAGAAATACGTTAAAATACAAAAAGGAAACTGTGATTAGCAGGAATTATTCTTCAAGTATAAGTAATATATATATATATATATATAATAGTATATAAAAATATAGATAGTATATATATATCATAAATAATATATATTATTATATATATTATATAATATAATTTATATATATATTATATATATTAATATATAAGTAATATATAATATATATTATAGGAGAGAAGAGAGAGAATTGACGAGAGAGAGAAGAGAGAGAGAGAGAGAGAAGAGAGAGAGAGGACGGAGTAGTAAAAAGTACTGGAGATCGCCACTGATATATTATTATATATATTATATAGTATAAAAGATTGCACTTACGGCTAACTATATTATTAAATATTTAGTATATCTATATATATATATAATATATATAATATATATATTATAAATATATATATTATATAATCATTTATAAAGTAAAACAAAGAATGATGGGTCAATCTGAGAGAGAGAGAGAGAGAGAGAGAGATGAAGATGTAGAGAGAGGAAGAGAGAGAGGAAAGAGAAGAGAGGAGAGGAGAGAAGAGAGAGAGAAGAGAGAGAGAGTATAGAGAGAGAGAGAGAGAGAGAGACGAATTCCTTTCAACTGACTAACATAAAATAAAAAAGGCGAGCCATTATTTTATCATTTCTTAACGTAATTCCAAAATTCGAGACAAATTTGACTCCCTCGCCGTATTTTGCTCTATATAGCGTAGAGTTCGAGGCGAGCCAATGCATTTCCTGTACTCACGGCGCTCTTTGAAATCTTGAATTATAAACAAAATTCACAACTATTTGAATATAAAAATAAAGAATAAATAGTTTTCTTTTCCTTTAAGTATATTATTTTATTTTCAAGTTCATATTAAGAAAAATATTGTTGGGGAAAATAATTGGATAGAGTTGAGCCTCAGAGCCTCCTATGGCGCTATGAATGATATATATATTAAATAATTATTATAGTATAATATTATTATTAATATAATTATATATATTATATAAGTACTATAATTATTAGATATATAATATAAAATATATAAATATATTAAAATATATATAATATATATAATTATGCTGAGTTTCATTACCTAAAAAGTAAAAAGAGATTTTGTTTTTGTAGCACAAGTAACATAATATTAATATAATAATCAGGATAAATGCGTTTCGCTCTCATCTAAAAGATTAAGAAGGTTTTCAACAAGGAATGGAACAATCTCAATATATAATATATATATATATATATATATATATAATATATAATATATATTAATATATATATATATATTTAATATATATATACTTATATATATTTATATGAATTATAATTATATAATAATATATATATATATGATAATATATATAGTGTGTATACATATATATTAATATTATATACTAGTATAATATATAATATATATATATATATATATAAACTTATACAGGGTGTCTCAAAATATTAGTAATATAATATATTCATATGATAAAGTATTATATATATATTATATTATAATATATATATTATATATATATATATATATATATATAATATATATATATATATAATATTATATAAATATATATATATATAGTATATATATATAATATAATATATTATATATTGTAATATATTTATATAATATAATATATATGATAATATATTATAATATATATAATATAATAAGTTATATATACATATATATATTAAAAGTATATAATATAATATATATTATATATAAATTAATATATAAATAATATAAAGTATTAATATATATATTATATATATATATTATTATAAATATAGCGGTGTTTAACGAAATAGGGGGACCAATTTGGAGGATATTATCTTTGTAACATTTATAAGCGTTTTATTTTAAATAAAGTTATACCTATGTAATTACGTTCCTCATTTAGTAAGTAAATGAGTTAGGAAGGTGCAAAATGTATGATGTGAAGAATATTGGTGTTTGTGTTCCGTAGATGTGGTTATAATTAATTATTATTAAATACTGAAAGAAATTTATTACATTAATTCTTATTGATATTAATGAACTATTACTTAATTAATTATATTATTTATGTAATTATTATTATTATATTATTTATTATAGTATATTTTTATTATTATTTACTAATTATGAACCATTAAAAATTATTTAAATATTGTTACTTCTGTTATCAACCAATTATTATAATCAGTAATTATTTATTAATTAATTATTAATTATATTAATTATTATTATATTATTAAATTATTATATTTTATCATTATTTATTATGATTAATTTATACAACTATTTCTACTATACAACTAATAATAATATTAACATTATTTTATTATTCATTATTCTATATTATTATATAATTATTATTATTATTTATTATTATTATATTATTATTATATTAATTATTATTATTAATTATTATTATTATTAAAAATTAATTATATATTTATTATTATATATTTATATTATACATTTATTATTATCTTATTATATATATTATATATTATTATTATTATTATTATTATAATATTATTTTTTATTAATTATTATTATATTAATTTTTTATTATTATTATATTTATTATTATTATATTATTATTATTAATTTTATTATTTTATTTATATATTATTATTATATATTATTATTATTATTATTATTATTATTATTAATTATTATTATTATATTATTAAATTAATTGATTAATTAATATTATAAAATTATTATATTATTTAATTTATTATTATTATTATTATTATTATTATATTATTTATTATTATCAGATATTAATTATTATTATTAATTATTTATTATTATTATTAATTATTATATTTTAATATTATTATTATTATTGAGTATTATTATTATTATATTATGTATTATTGGTGATTGCGACTATTATTCTATTTACTGTCTTTGTTGATTTATTATTTCCTGTTTCCTATTCGTAGTTATTAATATTATTTCTAGTACCATGAGGGTGTACTTATTCAAATTAATATATTGTCTCATTGAAGGCATAATATTCGTTATAGTAATATTAAGAAGTATTATTATGATTCGCATTAATTAATTTGCTAATTGTTATGTGTTATTGCTGTCCCGAGTAAATATGCTTGAATAACTAATCAACACAATATTCCTACAGTATTATCATACCCTAATCCATCTATAATAAGGTGTGGTTACCTTATTCAGCAACCTAATAGCATTGGTCCACAATATAAGAGGGGACAGCAATACAATTGTTCCTAAGTGGAGGGTTTACTACTTCTCTTATGTCGTTGGCAGAGTTGGTCTCGTAGCCATACTCGTCACTATCTACGAATTCTCTATAAACTCCAATATTCACATCATACCCCTTGTAACTTTTATACTCATTTCTCTACTAAATGATTAAAGGATTATACACTCGTCTGCATTTATATTTAAAGAGTATTAAATACAGTGCTACAATAGATAAATCCCTCTCAAATTGTGACCCCTAGTTATTCGCGTAAACACCCTGTATGTAGTAATATATATAGAGAGAGAGAAAGAGAGAGATGAGACAAAGACACACACACACACATATTACACACCACACACACACCACACACACACACACACACACAGCCAACCACACAGCGACACACACACACACAACCAACACACACACAACACGCGCGCGCGCACACACACGCACACAACCACACACACACAACACAACACACACACACACACACACACACACACACCACCACAACACAACACACACACACACACACACACACACACACACACACACCTAACACTATAAAAATGAAAATTATTATATAATTGATCTCTTTCAATTTATTTTTTATCTAAAAATATAAAATCTCTGGATTAAGCTTTAAAAAATTTATTTTCAAAATTTAATTTTTGATTTAAAGAATATGAGGATCTGTGAGGCATACGACGTCCAAAATAATATCCGCGAATACTCTAAGTCGTAATTTAATATTCAACACACATATATATAATACATTTATGCACATATTCATTCAAAGAGATGTAGGCGAAGAAATATATATATATATAGTATATATAGTATATTATATATATAGTATATATATTATATATATATATATATATATATATATTATTATATATACCATATAATATGCAAAATTATAACCTATATATTATATAGTATTATATGGAATTCTGCTTTACCATCAGGGAGGGTGTGGTTCAAAACCCATACTCTAATAAAAGATAAAATATAGGATTTTATATATATATAACACTTACATTGGGATATATATTAA
>JABUQX010021546.1:40000-42500 GCA_015478945.1 Trachelipus rathkii
CGTTATCATTTGAATATAATTCAGATACAATACGGCAAGATGAAGGGGAAGTGAACAATTTCTAAGAAAACCACATAGAAATGTAAACCTGAAATAGTCATTGTTATGGGAATTTTTATGTGAATTTGGGAACGAAAGATTAGATTTCGTAGAGGTCATTTAGGAATTAGAAATCAAAAATGAAACAGTAGAACAATGAATAGAGGGTTCACTGAGAATGTGCAGATAATTGGGAGAGAACGGTATAAACATCATCAAAGGCATTCAGAGGAGTTAATGTCCTGGTAACGAGAGCCGAAGTCAGATATTTCAAAAGTACATAGACACAAACTAAAGGCGTTTTTGGTTTGGCAAGATTCCTTTCAAACGGAAGAAGTTCTTCACTTTTCCTTTTGGTTTGTCAAATATTCTTCCAAACGGAAGGAAATTTCCTCGCGAAATTTGGAATTTTGCCTCCCTCGGTAACGTTGCATTTTTCCGTCCTTAACATTCTTGCGATTTTATTCTTGAGTTTGTGACGTCACATGAAATCGTAAACAAATGTTTTTTTTAGTGTTTTTTTTTTAAGTGTTCGAACCCTATTTTACCTTCGAAATATATTAATTATGTTATTTCCTAAAGAACTGTTGAAATATATTTTTTTTAAAATTACAAAATTGTGAAACTTTATTTCTCTATTATTTTTCGTTGTTGAGACGTCACGGTGTTTAGAATAATAACAATAAATATATATATATATATATATATATATATATATATATATATATATATATATATATATATATATATATACTATATAACTATATATATATATATATATATATATATTTTCATAATCTATATATATATATATATATATAAAGTAAATTACAACACTAAATAATCAGGACTCGTGGTTAAATAAAACTCTCGCTCAGTCATCAACTTTCCTGTTGACAATTTCCCTTGCAAATGCTAATCTGACACTGAGGTGTCCCACGGATAATCATGGGCCAGTTGCAGGCCATCAAAGGTGATGATTTGATTCAGGGAGTCTGTTTAATCACTCTAATGGTATCTGTGCTATTCTCATGAACATCATCCAACTGTATTTGTAGGCTTTTTGCCGTAGTAAATCAGTTCCAAACTGTCAGTAGCATTATAAGGCAGTCTTCCATTGTCCTTGTCTATTGGTATGGTCGTCTGAATTCATATAACTTTAAATCATTCTATAAAATGGTTGTGTGTAACAACACATCGAACCTTCTCCCCAGTAAGCGGTGTTCCTAAAGCTTCACCTAAAAAAAAATTTAAAATTGCAATTTGACAATATTTATCAGGTGTTAAATTACGCTCACCATTCTCCATTGTTCCTGAGATACTGCCCACTATTACCTGCTTGAAGAAATACGTCACAAGCCAACGTTTGGTAGAGAACTAGTAACTTTAGTGTCTCCTTATTTTACTTGGTTTGCCGTTGATGACGTCCTGCAGTTTTTTCCACTGTTCTTGCAACTTGTGGGTTATGTATTTTCTAGATCACGTTCTACACCCACATTACAATTATTTCGAAAATAAACCATTAAATTTCCGAATAAAACCTAAATTTGTATTTGTGCGTTAATTCTGCTGGCTAACGTATATAATAATAATAATAATAATAATAATAATAATAATAATAATAATAATAATAATAATAATAATAATAATAATAATAATAATAATAATAATAATAATAATAATAATAATAATAATAAAAAAATAATTATTATTATTATTATTATTATTATTATTATTATTATTATTATTATTATTATTATTATTATTATTATTATTATTATTATTATTATTATTATTCTTTACAATAAAACATTCGTTCTTTTTATCAATAAATTTTACTAAGCCTTTCTACTTATAAGGATCAAGTTCAAAAAATTTAAATTATAGTTCTAAACGAGTAACAAAAAAAAAAATTTTTTTCCGCTAATTTACTAATTTTCTTTCTTCTTTTGAAATACAAATTCAATGCATATATTTACACACACACACACACACCCAAGGATTTTAACAAGAAATTTTTTTTATTAAAAAGAGGTACGAATAATTTTTTTACTATTTGTTATTTATTCACTAACAAACTGGAACCTGATCTTTTTTTTTTCACTTTAAGTAAATAGACACACATTACCTTTAAAACTGGATAAAATCGTTCGTGTTGCAAACAATCAAGCCCTGTTTATCTCTCTAATTGAACCAATTCGTTTTGTAAACAGAACAAGTCAAACTAATTTTGCAGAAGAGCCAAATCTTATTCTTATTATTAATCATTTCCACAAAAAAATATGGCAACTTTCAGCTTTCCAAATTTTTGATAAAATATTGAAAAATAATCATTTTAACGATGTATTATTATTATTATTATTATTATTATTATTATTATTATTATTATTATTATTATTATTATTATTATTATTATTATTATTATTATTATTATTGTGTGTGTGTGTGTGTTATTATTATT
>JABUQX010021546.1:60000-65000 GCA_015478945.1 Trachelipus rathkii
TATTTTTATTTTGTCTATTTACGTTATCGAACAAAATGTGCAAAGTGCTCATGGTGCCAGAAGCTTTTTTAAACAATGCAAAGTGAAATAAATTATAAATATAAAAATAAATTACGTTAAGTGAGGTTATGATACGTTAAGTAAGGTTATGTTGAGTTACGTTAGTTTACATAGATTTAAACTTTAATATTTCTTTAATTAGCTTCTTCGTATTACAACCGTTTGAAGCGACTGGCAACTTTAATCTTTATGCTTATTGGTTAAAAAAAAAAAAAAAAAAACCTTCTAAAGTGGGAAAAATACAAAATTTTAATAAATATACTTTTTGTGAAAGGTCCTACTGAATATCATATATATATATATATATATATATATATATATAATATATATATATAAATATATGTATATTATCTATAATATATATATATATATATATTATATATATATATTATAATATATATATATATATAGTCTATATATGGTATATATATAGTATAATATATATATATATATATATCAGTGATTCTGAACGTGATTCAAGCACTTTACAAGGAAAAATATGAATATGTCTGAAGTTAATTGTAAATACTGCAATAACAAAAAAAAAAAATAATGTTAATTCCTATTTGTTTTGTGGTGTAGGACGAGCAACGTAACCAAACTCAAAACTGACTCGTCTGACACGATTTTTAGATTTCCAAATCATTTATATCCAAAATCCCATTTATTGATAGATTCCGATCAGTTGAGATATATAGATAGATTTTTTTGGAAGAGGTTGAAACTATGTTGCAAGTTAAGCTGTTCTCTCTCTCTCTCTCTCTCTCTCTCTCTCTCTCTCTTCTCTCTCCTCTCTTCTCTCTCTCTCGTTCTCTCTCTCTCTCTCTCTCTCTCTCTCTCTCTCTCTCTCTCTCTCTCTCTCTCTCTCTCTCTCTCTCTGCTAATCTATTTCACACAAAATAAGATAATCATAAAAATTTTTAAGTGCCTTAAATAAAAAGCTCATATATATGAATTTTTCCAAAGAATTTATTATTCGCCTGAATTTAACCTTTCAGTAAATGAAAAAGAGAAGTAGTATTCTTTTCCAAATTGAAAATTATAAATGTTCAGAGAAGTATTTGAAATTTGAACCTTTCTATCTAACGTCGATATTGAACAGGTGCAGTTCCACCAATCATGTGAGCAATGTTTGACGAATGAATCAAAAAACGTGATCCTCTAGAAGCATATTTAATATAATAACATTAAAATCAGGCAAGTTTTAAGTAGTAATATTTCAACTCGCTAAAAGTTAAATTAGAAAATAGAGTAACAATAAATTAATTATTTTCTTCGCAACCTGCAATCAACATTCGCACTATTCTCATTTTTGAAATTTCTCTACTTGTAATAATCCATAGAAGAGGCGGAGTTAATTAACCAGCAATTTCAATTTTTTTAAAACAATTTTGTGGAAAGATGACAAATAGATGTCAAAGGGAAGCCACTAATATTGCTTTCAGCAGAATGGATAATAAGCAGAAATGCTTATTGAGACTATTGCGATTTTTTTAAACTAAGGAGAGAGAGAGAGAGAGAGAGAGAGAGAGAGAGAGAGAGAGAGAGAGAGAGAGAGAGAGAGAGAAAAGCACTGTTTATTATTAATAGAGACAATTTATTACGAAATTTTTCTGAGATCATGTTCTTCGAACATTAGAAGCATCAGTGATGCCACTAATTATATATATATATATATATATATATATATATATATATATATATATATATATATATATGAAAATAAATGCATGCTCGCATTACAAATTGTACATAAACATTATGTCCCAGGTGGGTTTGAACCCTTACCCTATGATGTTAAAACCAAGAGTTTTACCTCCCAGCCACGATAGGCTAAAAGGAAATCTACCAAGGATTGATGATATTCCACCATCGGTTATCCTCCGGAAGACTCCCCCGCCTACACTCGTGCCAGGGGCAAGACTGGGTAATTTTTTATCGGGACTGCATATTGTATGGATGAAAATAAATGCATGCTCGCATTACAAATTGTACATAAACATTATGTCCCAGGTGGGTTTGAACCCTTACCCTATGATGTTAAAACCAAGAGTTTTACCTCCCAGCCACGATAGGCTAAAAGGAAATCTATGCAGTCCCGATAAAAAATTACCCAGTCTTGCCCCTGGCACGAGTGTAGGCGGGGGAGTCTTCCGGAGGATAACCGATGGTGGAATATCATCAATCCTTGGTAGATTTCCTTTTAGCCTATCGTGGCTGGGAGGTAAAACTCTTGGTTTTAACATCATAGGGTAAGGGTTCAAACCCACCTGGGACATAATGTTTATGTACAATTTGTAATGCGAGCATGCATTTATTTTCATCCATATATATATATATATATATATATATATATATATATATATATATATATATATATATATATATAATATACATCAATATATTCTATAAATATTCAATTAGTGGCATCACTGGTCTTCTAATAAATAAAAAAAATTCTAATTAACTATCTCATATTTATTAATAATTATTAATAGACAGATATATATATATAAAAATCTTTTTAAAATATATAATATAATATATATATATATATATATAATATATATATATATTATATATATATATATATATATATACTTAAAAACTATTTGATGAAAAAATACCTGCGGGAAACTTTATATCATGTGCAATGAAGTGCAAGAAAAATGGCTGTTAGAAATTACTGAAGAATGTCAATCTCCAAAATGTTGCTGTTTCGGTTAAGAATACACACACACACCTATTCACACACACCTACACACACACACACACTAACACACCTTCAAACTATTATTTTAAGAAAAAATGTAGTTGCCAGAAATATTTAAAATGTATAAATTTAATAGGATTGAGAAATTGAAATGAGTGTGCTCTTACTTCCATGTCTCATATATCATATTACATTAATACTAGTTAATAAATTTAATATTAATATTACATTAATATTACTAATATTAATATTAATTAATATCAATAATATTAATATCATTAATATTACATCGAAAAATCTTAACTAGTTCTGCATTACAAATCCCCAAGGCGTCTATTTAGAAAGACACTCCAACTTACAATTAGCCTTGATTGCATTTATACATTTTATTACAATAAAATGTACAAATGCAATCAAAGTTAATATGGAATAAGTTTCTTTTTAAACAGATATGATATAATACTATGTAAGGTTATTGCTTCATGCTGATTTAAGATAAATGTCAAAAATCATAGAACATTTAATAATCTTAGTGACTTTTTTAATCTTAGTGACTTTTTAATTTTAGTGACTTTTTAATTTTAGTGACTTTTTAATCTTAGTGATTTTTTTATTTTAGTGTTTTTAATCTTAGTGCTTTTTTAATGTAAAGAACTTTTAATTTGATTGACATTTTCGTTGATATGAAAAAGCAAAATCACGAATGTATTATGTTAGATGGCGACTCGTGGATTCAGAGGAAACCTGAGCAGTGTTCATTGGCATTAAGACGATTGTGTATCTTAACACAAGGAATAAATTCACTAAGAGAATTTCTAATTAAGAATAGTCAGGACCTTCGCACACAGTTTCGATTCTTATCACGTACTTGTGATATATTTGGATTTCAAGTTGAAAAATTGATGATGAAATCGTGAAACGAAACGAAGCAAAAGTTTTGGGTGGACCGTGCCGGACTGGAGCAGAAAAAAAATTTTTGGGTGTAATTTGAGGCCAAAATTTATATTATATGATAAAGTGATTGAGAGCCGGAGCCGGAGCCGGAGCGGAGCAGAATCAGAGTACATATTTTAAAGATAATGGAGTAGGAGTGTGAAGCCAGAGCCGAACGGGCCGAAAACCGGGACGGTGGGGTGCTGGAGTTGTTTTGTTGGGCCGGCAAATAAATTACCGGCTCCGAGACCTGTCTAAATGTTTCAACTATCAATGATTCTTTCTCTTTATCATATTCTCATTATTTTACATTTCTGGAATTACACAAACACATTATTTCTGGAATAATTAGTCATATTATTTGGGGCAAATAATTGAGATGCAAAAAGAATTATCTCTCCTCTCTCTCTCCGTCTCCATCTCTCTATCTCTTCTCATCTCTTTCTCTCTCTCGATGCATACTCCTCTTTCTCTCTTCTCTCTCTCTCATCTCTCTCTCTCTGTATATTAGAAACTAACTGGTATGCATTAAATTTATAGTTTTTATGTTTCTGAAAGAAATGGATTTCATTTTGACTAATCCTGTCGGTCCTAGTGGACCTATCTGAAGAGGACATTAAATGGTAGAGTAATGAGTCTCGCTAAACTGTTCATGTAGAAAAGAAAGATAAACAGAAAAAGAATTTGCTCCTTGATGGGATAAAAACAAGATTAAATGTTAATCCAAGAATTTAAGTATTTAGATAGAAAGCTATTTTTACCATTCACATACTCATATATGGTAGAAGGTTGTTGTAATTTTGCTGTTGATTTACAATGGGGGGATAATACAGACTAGATATAGATATTAGGACGAGGAGCCACAAGTCAATGAGTTATAATTATAGACTGAATCAAGAATAATTTGTAGTAAAACTCAAAGCCTAAAGGACTCGTCTCTTGATAATTTCATCTTGAAAATTTAATTTTTTAGATTTTCTTGAATAAAGGTAAAGAAAAAAAAAAATTTAAAATTTACATTTATAGGAATTCTAAATTAGCAAAAGGATTGTTTTTTTTATAAGAAGGGGTGCATAAATTTTTGAAAGAAAAAAAATATATGAACCATATTATTTATGCAAATCATTTTAGAACATATTTTAATATTATTCAGACAAGTGGCAAAGAGCATAACGTTTAGGTTAACATCATATATTCCTTTAATTAAATAAATTAAACAGAAAATGTTTAAATGTGTTAAGCTTAGAATTTAATAAGTACAAGCAAAGGATTGAGGTAAACAAGAAAGTAATTC
>JABUQX010021546.1:70000-79330 GCA_015478945.1 Trachelipus rathkii
TATATATATGATATATATATATATATATATATATATATATATATTATAATCAAATATATACAATATAAAGTATATATAATAAGTATAAGTATATATATAATAGATATATAATATAGTATATACTATATATAATTATAATATATATATTAATTTATATTATACTAATTAGTAAGTTGTATTATAGTACCAGTAAGTATATATTAAGTTTCACTCTATACTATCAATAATTGACGTTAATAAAATACAACATTTTGAACATTCTTAGTTTCTATTCTGAAAATTAAGGCGTTATTTCTAATAATACAACGGTTTAAGAAAAAGTTTGGATTATATAATATTTTACCTATTAGTGATGCCTTCAAATCTTCCCATGTTGATGTGTTATCTCCAAGCCAGTGAGCGACGTATTGACCAGTGCCAGGGAATGAAGATCGAGTTAAAATGAAAGGTCTACAAGATATTTATGTAAGCTTTCGAAAATGATTTTTAAGTCCAAACGAAAATGGAATTCTAAAAGTTTTTTCATGCTTTTAGTATGCTTAAAAAAAAAAATTGGGAGCATTTTTAAATTTTACCTCATCTTTTTATGGCCTAAATGTCTATAACTAGATCACTAATACTAGAGATGCGTATTTTAGGGTAGATCTTATAAATTATTCTGCATGATGAGGTTCTATAACGATAATGCGTGCTAAAACGCACAAGCAGAACATTATGAGTTTTTGGCTGAGTCGCCTTGATATTTATATATAATATATATTATTATCCGTATATATAGTGTATATACATATCATATATTATTATAACTAATATATATATATATACTATATACTTATATATTATATATCATATCATTATAAAGTGTGTGCGTGTGTGTGGAGAGTTCTTAGAATCTATGATCTTGCCCCTTCAATGTTGAAAATTCAAGAGTAGTGTGTAGCTGTTATGACATATGGAAATCTTACGTTAATGTTTTAAAAAGAGGTTCGATTTTCTGGATAATCGAATGAATGTTTGGCATGAGTGTGGTAGGGAGCTTCAGATAATCTTTTTGTGCGGTGATCCAAAAATGTTAGGAAGGTGACCAAAGAGAATGTATTAAAAGGTTTGTTTTTAAATAGGTGTTGGAGAAAACTGAGATGGTAGAAAAAGTGATGATTTCTGTGGAGAGAGATTAATGTGTGTAAGTAATACTTTGCTGGATAAACACAATGTAGTCGTTATAAAAGAACTATCACCAGATATTGGCTTTAAATATAGTTCGCGTATCCCAGAATGAAAGTTATGATTTGATTGTTCATATAAAATGTGCGTGAAAAGGAATGTTGACAAATTTAGTGTTATTATGTTAAATCATGAGGGTATCAATAATAGAATTATCAGATCTATTATAAATGTTTTATGAATAAATATAAGAGTTTCGAGTGGGCGGCGTTTAGATGGCGAGAGAAGATGATAAGGAAGGAGGTAGGCCTTCTAGCTAGAATATAATAATAAGTTAATTCAGAACAAGTTAAACACTATGATATTAGTATGTGCTTAGAGAAAAGGGCTCGCAAGTACCAATCAGGGAATTATGAACAAGTGACCACTGAACAAATCTGAGAAAGTAGAAAATGAAGGAAGTTGCTTTAGCGTAGATGAAGTACTGTGATGTGCTAAAGGAGGAATAGAATGTTATAAGTGATTTGAGAGCTCAGAGTATGGTCGAATAAAGTTTCCCCTTGGTGTGATGGAAGCGGTTAAAAAAAAAAAGAAGCGTGGTTCAATGTTCTAAAAGCCAATGAAGAAGCTCAAAAGAAAGATTTTGGAATTATATATGAGTGAAAATGAAATATTTAAAAAAAGTGCATACTGAAGTTAGAAATGATTAGGGTAAATGAACAGTTTTGAAGCGATAAAATGCGTTTGACTTATCAAAAGAATAGTACAAACAACCATGTAATTTTCTCCAACAGGTGAAAAAAAATGAGAAAGGGAACAAAAATGAGAGCGTTAAGTACCTGCCTGAACTAGTTTTTAATGCTGATGAAATGAGGTTGAGGGAGTGGGGCGATGGAACACTCTCAAAAGATCGTTGGCTAAACAACATGCATAACACGTTGGTCGCATGACGTATTTAGAAACCAGGTTAGAGATCAGTGATATGTTGAGTCAAGTCTTGAAGGAATCCCGATTCTTTGTCGGTTTATGATCCGTGTCTTAGAAGGGAAAATATGAAATTGGTTGCGGATGAGGTTCAATAATAGGCCATGAGGACGTATATGGTAAGTAGAGACTTCTTAGAAAAATTGGTAACATTACTGCAGAAGTATGAAATTACTGTGAAAATAAATCAAGAAAGAGGCTAAGATGGTACGATTGACTTGTTTGAAAGTTGTGTAAACGAAGCGTGCTACGTGGAGAGGATAGAGTCGAGATATTGGAGGAGGCAGTTAATTAAATACCCATATTAAATTCAAAGGGTAAGGAAGATAAGGTAATCATGTATACTAACATTATAGAGAATCTTTGCGATATCTGACTAATTTTAGTTCAGAATAGAGTGGCTTCCTGAGTGAACTGACAGACTGATGAGGTGTAAAACAGGTACGTCTAGGTATACGCAGGTATAAGGGTGTGTAGAGATCAATCTATTATATTAATGAACCTAAAATGATTGAAAAATGAGTGAGAGAGATAAATTGTATATATTAGTTTAATGAGTTCATAAACAGCGCTTATGATAGTAATTATATATATATATACTATATATATATATAGGTGTTAGTGATATATGGTATTTGAGGTAGGATTCTAAAACTAATCCAAATGATGTATTGATCATTGTAATAAGAATTTCTTCTTTAAGGATGGGAATTTCCAGGGCTAGGAATTAATAAATATTAACCTTCTATTTACCAAATCATTGGGTTTTTAATCTCCACAAACAAAGTATTTATAGCATAAATCTTGCTTTATGATCATAATATATAAGTATAGTAGGTAAGATAGCAAGAGATGAGTTAGAGAAATGATTGGATAATGGAAAGAACGAGATATACGCTTTATATTATATAGAAGTGTCCTTAAAATGAATATTTGCCGTATGATTTGTTTTGTGATGCTAATCTGAAGAGATTATATAGGCATTGGTAGAACATTTGTAAAGGGGCCATTAAAGTGGTGATTTGAAGTAAACATATGATAAGAAGAAGTTAATGGCGTAGATAGGAATAAAGTCTATATAGTAATGTGTGTTATATTTTAAGATAGTGAAACTGTAAACAAGTATTGAGTTTCACATTTATATATTCAATTTTGATTAAATAAGAAGCTTATTGAAATGGACAGGAAGGTGACTGATGCAATTTAATCCTTGGTGGATTTGTTAAAGGGACTAAGTCTATATATATATATGAGTAGCTAAAACTCTCTAGTTTAATTTTCTACATTTTCATAATATTCTCCTGTCACCACTAAAAAGACTGGTAATGTAGCGATCACCATTAGGTTTGAGAATAAATATAAAATTGATCAAAAATACGGTTAATTATAAGGTATTGTGTAGGGATGAATGAAGGTATGGATAAATATGAATACGAATAAAATATAAATAGTTACAGTTGAGATGGTTTTGGTCCATGTTGGAAAGCCAATGATTGAAGTATGCCATATAAGTGGTGAGGGGCTAGGGAATCGTACCGGTATTAGTGAAAGACTCGAAGAAATAAAGGCGACGTCACATTAGTTTAAAAAGGAATTCCGGGAGGAGAACAATTCGAGAGTGACAGTAGTCGACCAAGAAAACGTTGAATATATCAATAGATGATAATAATCGTGTATATTTCTTAAACAGTCAGTGATATGACGGTTGATGGCCTTATCCTTGAGCCCAAGATAATGAGCTTCATACATCTGATCGATATAGCTGCCGTAATGATGAGCCCGTTAGGCTGTCAAAACAGTGTGAGAGCTTCTAAATGAATTCTTTCGTGATTGATCGCGACGAGCTCGCACAGCTCAGATAAAAAAGAGTGGATTAAAAGC
This sequence comes from Trachelipus rathkii, assembly GCA_015478945.1. Classification (NCBI taxonomy): domain Eukaryota; kingdom Metazoa; phylum Arthropoda; class Malacostraca; order Isopoda; family Trachelipodidae; genus Trachelipus; species Trachelipus rathkii. The sequence goes on from JABUQX010021546.1 coordinate 74,030, forward strand.
TGCGCTTTCCTTTCGACTTGTGTCTTATCCTTCTATCTTCTACTACTTTCTATTTCCGGTGCATGTTAGCGGCACCTCTATACTCAGTATGCCATTGAGGAAACGGAAACGGTGGTTTATGATATACAGCGATTATGTACATGGATAGAGACCGGCTATACTCCTATGCATTAATTAGGCTATAAATTTTCGGATAATTAATAGATCATACTTAATTAAATAACACCATGTGTTTTTCATATAATTTATAATTATGAAAATAATATTTAATATAATGTCTTATAATATAATACTAGTTTAGTGTAAATTAAGGCAGAACGGTAATTTACGTCAATTATTCAGATCAATAATAAGAAATATATACTTATAATAATATAAGATAGTGCTTATGTTAATTCACGAATATAGTAATAACTTAAACTATATTAATTTTGAAATTAGTATATATTATATATTAAAATATGACAGGGATTAAATATATAGATTGAGCTAGTGAATATATATCAACAATTAGATCACTCTCGTGTCGCCTGTATAATTATATTATAATAAATCCATATACTATGAATATCTGGCAGATAATAAACTACAAGATAAAATAGATTATTAATAAATATATATATATATATACTAGAGCTTGGTCTTCACTATTTTTTTACTGATTTGATATATATATATATATATAATTTATATCTATACTATATATATATATATACTATAGCGTCAGTATATATCAGTATAATCTCACTTTGTATAATGAGTGATTCGTTACTATTAGTATTATTAATAATTTTATATATATATAATATATATATATATATATATAATTATAAATAATAATTAAATAATACAATATATAGTATATATATATATACTATATATATCATATAATATTAATATATATTACTTCATATAATATATATATATATGATATCATATATATATATAGTAAATATTATATTAAATATTAATTAATATTATATATTTTACTAATTATAGTATATATATTAATATTGATACTTATATATATATATATATAATATATTCATATTTATTTCATTTATATTAATATTTAATTATTATTCAGATATTTGACATTATTAAGTTCATTTAATATAATAAATAATTATATATTCAACTAATATTCAACCTATTTTTTATACTTTCACAATCTCCTCTAAGTAATTACTGTGACTATATATATCATTATATATATATTATTATTAGAATTTGAGTATATATATATTAAATTGTTCGTATTATTATTGAGAGTTTATCACAATAAAATTCTGGTTATATTAAAAGATTGATAATTTAATTCTACTTATAGTATATATACCGAATACACCCTGTAATACATTATATGGTTTATATTGATAACATAGATGAACATACTAATTGTTATTTATTATTCATTAAAGTTTGGTAAAATAAAAATTCTGAAATGGATAAACCAAGTATATAGATATATATAGTAATAAGGTATCAAGTATGATAGTATACTGACTTGATATGCTAATCAAGGAAGGTTTTGTTCCAGTATAAAGTAACTAATTATATGTAAATACTGATCCTACTTTATTTTTGTTAGTGATTATTTGTATTCACTCTCTGGGCTTTTACCCATAATAATATAAATTGTATCAATATACAATATACGTATAAATTGTGTCTATAATAAATTCAATAAATCAAAATATATGCACTATAATATATCGTTAGAATTATATATAATTCTCCAGAAAATAACATATACTTATAGCTGTAGTAGTAGTGATAGTTAACATACATTACCTCATATGGATAAAGAATATATATTAGAATAGCAGAGATGTATTGAATCCACCAATAAATGGAAAGTAAAATATGGACTATATATATATAGAATTATATATGTAGTAGAACATATGATTAGTTATTGAAATATAGTGACTATGAGATAAGCTCAGAGATTACGTTAAATTGAATTCAATATACTATACGATAATTATAAAAAAGTATATTTATAATATTATATATATATGATATATAATCTATACTATATATGTATATTACTAATTATAGGTGATGTGAGCATAATACATATATAATCTTTAGGTTACTATTAAAGGATAGAGTGTGTTTACGTATATATTTAGTTTTATATAGTGAATTAATTCTTATAATGATATCATGTCAACTATTTTACGTATAGCGGTGATAATAGCCTTTATTAAATTTTTATATAGACCTTCAAATTCCCACCTAGATTGCGTAATTTTTTGTATATAAGAAGGACTAAGCACGTAACCTGTGAGATTATCCCGGAAGAATTAGATCATGTTTAAAACAATGCTTGGAGGAGACCGATTAAAAGTCTAGACCTTGAGGAGATGAGAGAGAGAGGGATGAGAGAAAGAGAGAGTATGAATCGATGAAAATATAGATAGAAATCGAATATCTTCAAATGGATCATAAAAATTCCTCCATAGAGCTTCCCTATGATCAAAAGAGTTTTACTATCCACATTGTTCATGTAAACTTTAATATTTCCTACATATAACATCATTCCTTTCAAAATGGCTAATTGATACTACAGGGATTATACAATGTTACTTACAAGACTTTAATAAAAATAAGAGACAGATAAAGTCCAGAAAACATATTTATTTATATTAGTTTTGTATTCTTTAAACTAATGAATCAAATTTTCTTAAAATTACCAAATAACTACAGAAATGTTCAAATGTCCTATAGTATAATGCTGCATCCATATTAGACTCTTTTAGCACTGTCCTCTTACTATTATTCAAGCGACTGCTATTATATTTCACTATAGTTACTTTAATATTAAAAATGATTATTAAACGTTAATCGTATATATAATATACAGCGACAGATTAGACGATGATCCTACTTACTTGAGATACGCTAGCTTAGCAATATACTATGATAAAGTAGATACAATGTTGTCCACAATTGAGTATATTAATATTTATAGAGCGTAAACTTTCAGATTTGAACTTTTATGTTGCGCAAGTGCTAAAGACTATATAGAAGTGATGGAACTTCTATAGCTATTAAACATATCTAACCAAAAATATATACTGCAATATTTTAAATTTGATATATATATATATTTTTATTTTTATATTATATTATCTATTATATTAAAATATCCTTATATATTCTATATTCGTCAGTTAATTTGAGCAATGTCATCTCTGCTGTTATTTTGTATTTAAATTCCTCTCTGCGACTTCTACCTATCTTTCAAATCATAATCATATAAATTATGTGTACTGGCTACCTTTGCGATAATACTTATAAACTCACTCACTAATGTGAGTTATTTAGATAATCAATTGGAGCCTAGTAGTATATAAGTGCCTAAAATAGTTATCTTTAGCTATTTAATCTACATATCGTTAATTATCTCTCGTAGATAATACAATAATAAAATTCTCCTCCAGCTTAATTATAATCTCCTTGCTCTTGTTATTTTTAGTAATCATAGTATTAATTAATATTTTTACTTTTTAACATAATAAAATTTAAATAAAAGCGACATAAGGGGTAAGAACATATGAGAGATACACAGATAACTTTTGCTAAGCTGTAAAAGTCCAATGACCGTACCGAATATAATCATGCAAATTTTTAAAACTCAATTGTGTATTCCACTTAATTGAGATCTTACATCTGAGAAGATTAAGATCCTCTCATGATATACTAATCTACTTTACCTCTATTTCTATTTATTTTCAAGCTCTCACTAATTTAGTGAATAATACGTTTTCTTATATATTATATAAAATATTATGTTTTATTATTTTTTCATGTTATTTTTATATATACTTTTTTATTTATTTACTTATACTATATAATATAATCATCATTAAGATTTATTATATATATAGTATATAATATTATATATTAATATATATATCATATATTATGTGAAAAATTTGATACTAACACATTTACCCTAATTCTTCTACTCTATAACGTAAATAGTTACTGTTACTATTATACTCATAAATAGTATATATATTATAGATATAATGTATTATATATTATACTATATTATTATATGATATATATTAATTATATATATATTATTATAGTATAATATTTCAGTCTTATGAGCTACTCATCTTGTCTTCAATTATTAGCTTCCTCCTGCGACCTGGACCACTTCATACAACTCGATTGGAAAGATTATCATATACCACATACTGTTTGTATTATATAGAGTTTAGTATAGTTCCAAAATCTCTTTATCAAAATCGTATATATTATTCTAATTGATATTTTATTATATATTATATTATGGTATTTTCCTAAACACATTACTTCATTTCTAAATAGCACGTTCAGTGTCCTATTAAAAGGATAATGTACTGTAAAGTGACATTTATTTTATTATTTTTTAACTATAATATCATTTAGATTTTTGTTATTTATTATAATACATAAAATTAGTTAACATTAGGTCGATTAAAGGAGATAGTTAATCATTTATTTAAATATTTAAAAATATCATTGGTTGGAATAGTAATATATAAAGTTATTTATTTAAATTTATTTAATTTATATATTATTATTAATATGTTAATTTACTTTATGATTAATTATAATCATAATTGGTTATTTTGTATATTATTATTAATTATTTAATTATTTAATTAATTATAATTATTTATAATATTTAATAATATATAGTCATATTTATTATTTAATTTATATTATTCAGTATTATTATATTTAATTATTATTATTTATTATTTAATTAGATTATTATTATTTAATTATTATTTATATTATTATCTATATTAATTTAATTATTTTGATAAATCTTATAATTTACATATTTATATCTCATTATTCTGAAATTACAACAAATGTTTATGCATTTCATATTAAATTATCTAGATGTACTATAGTTAATAGTATTTAGAGAATGTGAATTTTTTAATATTAATATGTTTTAATATATTTTAGGATCCTTAATTTTGTGTCTGATAATATAAAATAATTTGCGTGTGATGGTTTATATATCATAGTTTGCACCGACATGGTCCAAATTTGTATATCTGAAACATGTACTAATTCAGCACTGATATAATATAAAATTAATATATATTCATATAAGTAATTAAAGTCTATATCATCATAGTTAACTCCGTAACTCCAGGATAACCTCCTTAACGTTAGCTCTGTCTCCATAAGTTATCAGTCTATTTCCAACTATAATTACAAGTTTAAAATTTTTATAATGAAGAGTAGAGTGTGCAGTCTCTCACCCTACTATACTATTAG
>JABUQX010021547.1:0-17500 GCA_015478945.1 Trachelipus rathkii
TATAATATATATATATTTATTATAATTATATATATATAATATATATATATATATATTATATATATTATATATTATATATATTTATATATATTTTATATATATATATATTATTAATGATATTATATTATATGATATAGTTATATAAATATATATATAATATATTATTATATTTTATATATATATGTATATACTATAATTATGATATATTATATATATTATTAATATTATAAGAATACACTCATATATAGTATATTATAAATATATTATATAGATATTACATATACATATATTATAATATATATAATATATATGAATATTATATATATATATATATATTATATATATATATTATATTTATATATATATATATTTATTATAATATATATATATTAGTAATATATATTAATATATATTATATATTATATATATAATATATAGTATATATATTATTATTATTATAGATTTAAATATAAATTTATATATACGTATATATATACTATATTACTATTTAAATAATTAGTATTATATTATAATATATATAGATATTTATATATAGTTATATATATTAATATATATTATATATTACGTTCATTGATATATAAGATATATATATTATATTAAATAAATAATATATATATATATATATATTATATATTACTCATATATATATATATATATAGATAATGAAAATTGAAATAATACATGAATTTTGAAATAATTTAATTCATTTGTTTATCTCATACTTGTCAGTCATCTCACGCTAACCAATGTTTTAAATAATTTGCTAAATGTAACTGTGACCAGTGTAAAGACTTAACGTTAATATTAGAATATCTGAATTCATAGGTGAAAAAAGTAGGAACTGGATCGACATGTCGCCAACTTGATATATATATTACTTAATGTATTTATATTATATATTATATTATAGTATATTGTTATATATCATAATAGTATAGTTATAGTATATATCTCTAATATATATATATACTCATAGTATTATATATATATATATATTATATTATAAAGTAGTGATTTACCCTTGCTACAGGTTCAGGAAGACTACTTCAGGAATACGAAGCTTTGCTCTTCTATCAGCGTAGCTGATAAGAACCCATGTTTTGAGATAAGTTAATTGAGGTATTATCATTTAATTCTTTATTTTTGTATACTATCAAGGTCACCGAGGGCTCTCGCGCACACACCAACACACCACACACATCACACACACACACACGACACACATACACACACAAACACACGAAACACACACACGACAACACACAAAAAATACATAAAAAAAATATTATTCATTATTATGATTTATTGTAACCTCAGCGTCGTGTATAATTCAATTCTCGTACGAGAAGTCGAGTGCGTGAGTCGAAAAAACGATTCTGTAAGGAAATCGTTTGTGTACGCATCTCTGACTGCGCGTGCTCCGCTCCGGAAACGCTCATGCATGTGGCGCTTCTCTGACTTCTCTGCCGAATAGCCAGTCGATTTTCTTTCGTTAAATTCTTAGGTCTCAGCTCCATCGTGATATAGTTTTATTGTGTTGGAATCATTCTATTTACGTTATTTTTTATTATTACTTCTCTTTGTTATCTTCATGTGATTATTATATTTACTCATATATTTGTAAACTGCTATTATGTTGGTGACTCCAGGCTCTCGATGTAGAGCCTACATGAAAGTTTCCAATGTTATAATAAATATTTATACACTATTGTTAGGTTGTTACAGAGAGGTATAGTGATCGTTGTACAGATCAGAAAGCGTAAGTAGAATTTGGTAGTCACGTCTTTGTACTGCTATTGTTAGTTAACTTTGTACTGCTGTTAGGTGTGGGGTATACTATTGTTTGAACGTTCGTAACCTACAGATCGCATGAGCTCGTATGTTAATCCTCACTCTCTGGGACCCCTTGAAGAGGGGCAGTTGCTCCCACCAACGCGCGCTTAATGAAAATCAGTTAGATTTCTTGAATTATGGTACTTACTTCATGAAATTTGGTAGTGTAGGAAGGATGAAGTTGAATTGTCCTATTAGAGAAGAGCTTTTGGTATTTAAGGTATGAAAACTTTGTTACTCCGTGTTAGGAAGTCGCTCCTGCGACGAATGGTCTGGCCAGCCTCTCTCGAGCTTCTTTAAGATGGACTGAGGTTGTTGTCGAGTGTAAGAGTTAACAGTTGTGTTTATCCAAAAATTGATACTTCATTAAAATAACTAGAATCTTAATCAGGAGTAGATGCCGTCAAGTACATCATAAGTGAGGGTTATCTCACACAGCGGTAGATCTCAGTAGTATGTGAGTAGAATAAGTGCCGGTGTGGCTGGATGGGTTGGTTTGATGTTACTGATTTACTGGAGTTAGGGGGTATGTAAACATGAACAATTTTAGTGATAAGAATGGACATTAGAGATCGGTGATCTTATGTAAGCCTCAATCAGCTCATAATGAGGAGAGTGCGAATAGATCAAGAGGAAGGGAGGGGATGGTTGGATGGTGGTTTTGATGGTGTATCTCTCTCGAGGTTAAACTGGATGTCTGATAAAGAAAGGGAGCACAGAGGGCAAAAGAGTCGACAAGAGTAGGTTGTATAAGAAAGGAAGGACAATGTGAAACAGATATTAAGTGAAAAATATTTGAAGCTATTGGATAGAATAAGAGAGGGAAAGAATGTCAAGGATAGGAATCTGACGCAAAGGACCAGTAGATCAATAGATTCAAATAGAGGACAGCTGCACCGCTGCTGGCTCCGTGTCGCAGGGTATATATATATAAGTGTATTAACAATATTTATGTAATATGTACAATTGGTGCCTTTATATGTTAGTGCTCTGTAGATTCGAAAAATAATGCGATTTCAAGACCATCAAGAATAAAACAATAAAATAGATCTAAATGAAATAACATATAAAAAAATCAGAATAAATAAAAAGTTGGCTGGTATCATTTTGTGTGTTTTATGACTATATTACGTGTATTTTACTTGCATTTATCACGTAGAAGTACTGTAAAAATCGATAAATTCAAAACCACCGCATTATGACCCCAACCTTTCTGTTAGTCTGTATAATATTGATTCTACTATTGCATGAGATCATAATTCTCTCAATATGACATCATAATAGAGATATTTGAACTATTTGTAACCAGATACCGCAGGTGTATGCGAGTTAATGTCACAAATTAAGTCAAACGTACTATGCGAGTCCACTCTCGTACCTGTTCTACTATCATTTACTTTGCATTTACGAGCTTGGTTACTGTATATAAGAAACGTCTATAAATTATGAAGTTATCTAAAAACAAAAAGAATTAAATGCCAATTTTCACTATGTACTATTTACTATTTTGATTATTCTCAGTCAACATTTATATTTTAATCTCTCAATTATGTTTGTCTAGCTTTGCATTAGTCTTTCTAGCACATCAAATAATCAGTCTTACAGTACAGATATCATACCAAACCACTCCAAAACCAATCCCTCACTGTACACAAATCCTTTGCAATCTCATTGAATTCTAATTGTGATTTCATTTTAATTATAAAATATTTAATAACTCTCAGGAACTGAACTCACAGGAGTCACAAAGCATTTCTCTAGTCTGACAGCATAGTCTAGTACTCCTAATTTGCTCCTTGAGTCAGATTTCTCATTCTATTCAAGTCTCATACTATCTACTCTCATCACGTCTACATACTCTACTATAACTCAATACCACCCCTCATCGACCACTCCCTCCCCTTTTCCATGTCCTTTATACTAGCTTGACCTTCTTGATGTCTTCTCTATGTTGTTTACAGTTCAAGTCCCGAACATATTCCCGCCTAAGTATCACATTTTGGGAGATAACAGGTTCATAGGATAAAAATCAACTTCTTATATACAACCATGATACGGATCAAACTAATATTCTCTAAACATCAAACGAAAGATTGATCATCTAAAGCGGCGTGATATCTATATAAACAGCTCATCATTCATAAAGCACTCACTGATATAACTACACAAGACAAATCGTCTTGTACCATGTCATTAAACACGATCGAGACTGATAACTTGTTTACGTTATACAAAAGTTTTACCTACACCCGTAACCACAGCAGTGGCAGCATGCTTAATAAGCTACACTCATTGCACGACATCAAACACATCAGACGTAATACCTATGCACACATTTTCTCAAGCATACTCTTCAACTCATACACAATGTGTTCTTTATACTTTATATGAGAACAATAGGTAATATTTTATAATTCTAAACTTTCTTATCACACATTGGCCTTCTTCACACCTAATAAAATTTTCAGCAATTCACGATATAACCTAGATTTCAATCACTGAGATATTTACTCTTAACTGATATAATGGTTTCAGCACATCAAGTATAAGCTTAGACGATAGCCCCCTCCCGTGCGATGAACTAGAATAAAATCACCCGTAACGAGAGGACCAAACGCCTAAATCAAGAACTTACAACTCCGCACATTAGATGACTGTCAAATTGAATATACAGTAGTATCCCATAAACACCACTCACTACAGTAACGTAAATAAACACTGTGTTATGGCTAGACAGTATAACCGCATATATTCTCACCTTTACTTCCACAAGAGAGTATCATCTTACACTATAGTTATACTGGAGTCTATCAAGTAGCTTTGAGCCGAGAGACCTGTCAGCGAGCCTAAAAATCATTTACAAGATATTATCAATTTATAAAAAAGATTTTAATATTACAAAAATTATAGATTTAATTCATATAACTGTAATGAATAAACGTAATAATACTATAGACTACAATATTACACAAACCTTATCAACTAAAGAGCGACTTTAACATGCCACGTATAACTCGATGCGAACTTATATAACGAACGGTCGAAATGTGACAGAAAAGACAAGAATCAGAGACCTAGACACCAATCGCTTACTAACTAACCACTCGAGAGTTTGCGTTAGAACATCTCAGAAGCCAAGGGTTACCGCATACCTCAAAGACCAGTAGCTGAGAGTAAAACTAACATTAAAACATCCAAAAAAAGATCTCTACCAGGTAAATCGTTTTTTATTCCGACTCAAGCAATATGTCCGATTATCAAACTGCATGTTCTCTGACTGAACATTAAAATTATTAAAATTTCTTTACCCGAACTAATAATTATACAAATGAGTAATATTATAACATACAAAAAATTAACTCATAACCTAAGAATGTATATTATCAAACAGATCCAGAATATCGAGAGTGAGATGTGTGTTATGTAGACGTAAGACAAAGTTTTCACTGTGAATTAATTTAGAATGCAACTAGTATACGATTGCGTTAGAACAGAAATATAGGAGTGTATCAAAGATGCTGTCAGAATCTAGACATCAGAGAGCTTAGCGATGTGCTGCGTAATAAGATGTGTGTGTTGGGTTAGACTCTGATTAGAGCAATAAGTTCCGCACACTCTAACACCAGTAAGCTATAGTCTAACAGTAAAATCCGAACACTAGACGTTAGTCTATAAATAAAATATAATAAACAAGCATTAGTGCATTGACTAACCTAAATTAAACCTTATCGCATAACAATTTAATCTATATGGGTTACTTTAAATATATGACATTTTCTGATTTAAACAGCACAAAAATAGCTTGTTAATCATTATCCGCTATACCTAACCGATTAGTATTGTACTATCCTAATTGGTAAAAGAACACATACGAACGTAATCAGATGGACTTTTACCCTACTCTTGATAAAAGCTAAAAGATCATTAATGAAGAACTATAACATACTTAAACACACAAACAACCAGACGAATAAAACAGCATACTCATTATAACAACTTATAGTCAATATAATAAGCGGTAATACTGATGAGGATATAAAATGTACAAAAATACCAAGTTTATCTATTTTATATATTAATACATATATATTAATATAATATTTTCATTGTAAATAAATTGCTAAATAATTACTTAAAAATAAATAAATTAGTTAATAATATAATTGTTTCTGGTGAGGGAAAAATTATATATTATTTATTTTCATCTAGATTACATAGATAAATCATCTAGATAGTCTCTGAGTGGCGTCGAGTGTTTCTTATGATATCGCTCCTATTTTAATAAGTATATTACTTGAGTTATTCAGTTAAGAGAAAGTATTAGATAGTTCATTTATTTTATATACCAGTCACACAGTAAGGAAAATAATAAAGAAAATTGTTGAACGAAATTTTTCATATTTCGTAATACTCAAGTTGATCATCATTTACTCTCATTATCATAGAGAGAAGTTAATATCATCTCCAATGACTTAGGATATATTTTATAATTACCGTCATCATGTATTATATTATATGATTTATAATAAGTGAAACTCAAAGATTATGTTCTATAGGTGTAAATATCAATATGATGATACACCATATTTTGCTATAAGTTATTTAAGTCCTTTATAAAGTGTAATATGATCATAACATAATTCATGTTATTATTATTCTGTTATTCTGTTTTTATTATTAAAGCTCATTAAATACTAATATGTAATAGGGAGTATTATAAGCTGCTATAATACCCCTCAATGAGTGTAAGTCTTCTATGCCCTTCGGCTGAGCCCATATATTATTGACCTACTTAAAAACCCCTTCAAGTATGTGATATTTACCTCACCTACTCAAGTATTCACAACCCTTTCAATGGCGCTATTCGCTCCCCCTGGGTTTTACTCTCGTGGATAGTAGTAGTGTGTTGCATTTAGTATTAACTCTGAGTTAATAGATAACTGCGTTAATTCTGATATATAATGAGTTAGGTATATAGTTACTTATAAAATTACTATGACAGTGTGAGTTAATAATATAACACTTGTATTTGTCATAGAGATATATGATGAAGTACTGTAAGATATTTACTGTTGTTACCTGATACTATCATGGATATATATTATAACGTTAAGGCCTATAGGTTCGTTCTTTCTTGTATATTTGCAAGTGTGGGCAAAATAAAGTCAAAGAAAAATATTTTAGCTTATAATGTGTGTGTTACGTGATATTGTTTTAAAATTCATATAGGTGATTGTTATTTAACATCGAGATAACGTTAGTGCACTTTGATGAAATTAAGTGTCAATTCAGTATAGTTCGAGATCTAGGTGTATCTTTGTAATAGAATTAGTCACTTTTAAGGTGATTATGTTAGATATAATACGTCTTTATATATATAATATATATACCTGTTTGTGATAGATACAAATTAGATTAACATTACGAAATATGTAACCTGAAGTCAATATTAGTCTATAGATCATGACGAGTGGTTGAAATTAGTTATATTATATATCTATGATTAACTGCTTTAAAATTCTAAAACTATTACGCATTTATACTTGATTTGGTATTTTAATTCATAAATTAAACTTATTTTGTAATGTCAGACATCTTGGATAAAAGATAATTTCCTTATTTTTATGTTAGTTGGTTTAATAACTCTTATTATGCTTTGAGCAATTATTATGCTCGTTTGAGTATATATGAATTATAGTATCGTAATTATGATATAGATATTTTATTGAGTTAAATATTTACGATATGATTTTGATTGATAAAAAATAGTATATACTTTAGTTACATTAGCAATTATATTTTGTTTTACATGATATGATGCTAGACATGTATTATGCTATAATTTTTTGTTAAAATTATTATACACTTGATATAAGTTTAACATGATTTTCTGATATATATATATATATTTCTATTAATTAATGCTTGAAAAAAGTGTGAATAGTACGTTTTGTATGAATGTTATATATATTATTACTGCTGTTTAAGCTGAATTTAGTATTTTATATTTTTTTAATTGTATATTGATCCTTAATTTATTTCTGGCAATTGAAGTTTTCATTAAGCAACTTTTTCTGGAAAAATGTATTTTAGGATTCTAAATACGATTATCTCGTTTTATTTTTGTTCAGCATTGTAAAATATCTTATTAAATCTCTAATAAAACACTTTCGTTTAGCATAGATTTTTCGTTTTTTAGTATATCTAACTAATAAAACAATAAACTTATTTTATGAACTTACGTTATAATATATTGTTGTTGTTTTGTTGTTGTTATGATTAGTTGTTATTGTTGTTGTTGATTATTGATTTTTTTTTGTTTTGTTATTGTATGTGTTGTTAATTGTATGTTTTATTTGTCTAATCGAGTATAATATATATATACCCTGTCTTTGAACTGATGATGGTATTTCAGTTTCTATATGCGTCGTTATCTTAGTTTAACTTCTTTATTTTCTTATTGGTTGAAGAAAGATATCAGTATATTATAAATAAGGGTGTTTGTGAGAATCAACTTTATAAACTGATAGGACAATTAATTATCTAGTATTTAGCTGGTACGATGACATCTCTATCGCATCTCATATAACCTGTTGTGATATTTTCACGAGGTGAGCTTTCGTTGTTCCCTAATCAATGTGTCTATATTTAAATCGTAGCTAAACCAGTTATGTATAGATAACCTCATGAATTACATTTACTTGTATATCCTATTAAGACTACCTGAAGTTCAAAATAATAAGACCTTATTCATTTGTGTTGAAAGATATTCTAATATCCAAAGTATATCAATATATTGTCACATATATATTATATATATGACTAGATAGTGAAGGTGATATATAAGTGATTATAGAGGTACAAAGTGTCATCTGATATATCGTAACTAAGCAGTGATATAAATTATATACTATAACTAGAAGATTAACGTAAGAGTTCTATAAGTAGATATAGCTTGTTGATTACTATCGTCTATTATGTAACGATTTAAAACACCTTGATATTACTGCAATAGCTACTATGTAAATACTACTTCTCGATTGTGATTTAACCTTATCATAAATACGTGTCTAAGTAGTATTCTCACTAGTATTTTCGAACAATCTGAAAATATATATAACAGCAGTGCTTATAAATTAAAAAACTGATATATATAATGTGAATCTATAAATCTTATATTATATTAATACGATTGATTGATCTATTAACTATTGTGAGGATCTTTTAATCTATTTATAAGCAAACATGGTTAAATCATGATGATATTATTTACATCACGATAATAAACTCTCTAAACCTTTCCTTATATATAATAATTATAAATATACAGTTATACGGAACTCAGTGCATTAGAATATAACTATTCAGCTAATGATGAATTTTACATTCTCTCGTATATGAGAGATGATTAGATCTGTTGATCGAAATATGCCGGAATAATGTTGTGTTGCTGAATGCATTTTCACTTACATCCTTTTCAAAGGGTGGTGAATCTTTAGAATATATTACATAGAACTTACCCAACTTGAATCCTATGTTCTCTGATTAGATGAATTATATATTTAATAAACTAATATGTTTTTTATTATGTTAATTTATATTTTTTATATGTATTTTAATATTAATCTTTCTTCTTAATCTCTCATAGAATATTAATATTAGTTATTAATATTAAGAAAAACTTGTTATTAATTCCATCGTAATGATTCGCTTTAGTGACTAAGTGTTTAATCATTGATACTATAGGATGTGGTTAGTTAGTTAGGGTAGATTAAGTATTGTTATGTTAACATCCTCCGTTAGCTTTTACTCTTTGTAAACTTTTCGCTATTGTTGATGTTCTGAACGGCCAATGTTTATCCCTTAAGTATTTAGAGTTTGCTATTGTCCCAAGCTCTTTTTCTAAAATTTTTTATTAAGACATTTACTCGATGTACTTCCTCGTTTAACACTCTGTTATGTTAAGACCACATCCTGGAACATTGCGTAAACAGCTTAACGAAATTATTAACTCTTTGTATATTTTACTAACTACTTTACTGGTGTTAAGTGATGTAAAAACTATTTTTTTTAATGTTAACTATTATTAGTCGTGTGTAAGTGATATTTGAGATTATGACTAAATTTGTAACCTAGATAATATTTTCGAATAAGTTGAATCGATTTTAATTAATATATGCTTTTGCTCTTTCAGTCTCAATCCTGCGAAATCAACTTGTATACATAGCATAATCGTTATCGCTATCGTCGATATATAATTACCACCTAGTAGTATTTAATTAGTTAATATTTAGTTATAATATATAAAATAATGTTGATCTAAACATATATTTCTAATGGCAGAGAAATGCTTTGATCATAAGGAATTTGGTAAACGCAGTGAGTAATGTATATGTATATAGTTTACGATTTACTAGTGTAGTTAGTGTGGAACTCTTTTTAAATCTTAACAGTGACTTTATATGCGTATGTAAGTTTGATGTTATGATTTGTTCTTGTTATACAATTATTTTCTATTTAGATTCTATGTTACGCCTAATAGTTAGCCTTATTGATGTAGTCGAAACTCTATGTTATACGTTAGAAATTTAATTCGTTTAATCTAGTAATGATAATAATCTCATATTAGTAGTAGTATGAATGTTGCCACAGGTGTGTCAAGAGAAAATTTATCTGTTCTACATTTACTGTGGACGGTGTAAAAGTACTCTCAGAAGCGTTTAATATGTAGATCAAATCCTTTTAATTAAAGTCAAAGGAGATACGGGTAGCTCGTATTTTTCGAAGTAGCAACCGTTAGTTATCGTTACTTGTAGTAGATTATGGAACTTTGTTATATTAATTGATTGTTTAGACTTTAATGCGTTGTGTTGTAATTTTTTAGTTGTTTAGGTCATTCGTCGTCTGTACATTATTTGTGCTCGCTGTTCACGTATCACCACACACTGCATAAACACATTATCTGAACTGAGTACAGAAACAACCTCAAACTATACACGTCACACTAGAAGACACACACACACCACTACACACACACACACACATCAATACTTCTTTTATTTTATTATTGATCTCTAGTTATAAATAATTTTAACTCAATTTTGTGACAGTATCGATTATGTAGTTATACATAATTACCATTGTTCTAATAACTTAAGCATATATGATGAGTAATTATGCACTCATGCATATGACATCAAAGTCGAAAAACGATTCCTGTAAGGAAATCGTTTTTTACGCATCTGATCTCCAGGTGTGATATCTATTATGTCTTTTTCGATATGCTAAGCATTAGTTTACGTCCTTTACTCTCGTGATCGTCAGTTGGCCAGCGCGGTAGACGAGCGATATTGTTAACTCGTTACAGAGTTCTCTATTATGTTAAGACGATTCAGGTTTTGTCTTCTTTGATTCTTTATTTGTTATTAATTAATTCTATAAGTGGTATTAGTAACGGATTTCATTTAATGCTTATTTTATGTGTATATATCAATTTGTAACTCACTTTGTTTATGAACAGCTCCGGCTTTACTACGTTGATTGATCTCTGAACTATAACTAGATGTCCCAAGTAAGATAATTATGGTTATTGTTTTATCACACAATATGAGTTTACTCGAGAGAGGTTGTACTTGAATTCAAATAGGTATCAATCAGTATTCGTATCAGGATCATAAAAAATAGTTTCGAAAAGAATGGACAGAGGGTGGCTGGATGGGTTGATTTGATTGTAATGATTTTACTATTGTGTGGTTGAAAAGCATCGGCATACAATTCATTGGTAAAAATTTGCACCTCATCAGAATAAGATCATGTAGGTATCAATAGATCAATAGATCAATAGATCACATAATTCAAGATGGACAGTGGTAGTGAATGGTTCGCACTCTCGTTTGCACTTCTAGGTGACTTCACCGCTAATTTAGGGGATGTCTCAAACCAGAACAATCCCTTTAAATAAAAAGAAAATATGACTTGAAAAAAGAATCTAGATCAATAGATCATGTAGTGATTAATAGATCAATCGAGTATCAGATGGACTAGCTGAAAATATATAGGTGGTGAGCTGAATAGGATAGTTCTTGATGTGAGTTGATTCTCTAGATTATAGAGATAATATTGTTACCATGTTTAGTAATAAATTATACTCTGAAATTTCAATGAATAATCACCGGAGTTTGTGCGCGTGCCGGAGGGTTGCACAGGTTGGCTGAGATAGTCGGAGTCTTTGGCTCTTATGATTTTACTGCTTATGGGTATGTTAAAACGTAGAGAGTGTGTACGAAGTTTAATAATAACACATGAATAGAAATTTCTGTTATTATATAATCAATTATTTAATGTTTTTGTAGTTATTTGTTTTCCTAGGGAATGTTTCTAAAACCAAACTCTCTTTCATATACTACAGATCCCTTAGATCGCAGAATTATATGATACTAGTATTATATATAAGCTTCCGCTAATATATGTTAATGGATTTCAAGCCTCTCTCCTCACCTCTGAGCGCCGCGCGCGGGAGCCTCTCGACCTGCTTATCCAGTAGAATTCAGAGCTAGGTCCACAACGTAGGGCGCCAACTCATACTGAACGTATCAGACTTACGTCTTAATGTCAATGTGCAGGCAATGCACGAAGGTATTCATCGTGCTGACGTCCTTCTTCATTTTAATGCTATGCATAGTATGTATACAGTAACAGTAGTCTTCGTTTATTTCAGAGTGCGAGACCGCTACCTGAGAGAGTGACAGCTGCCACCGGTGCTGGCTATCGGCTGGCTCTGATGTGGACCAGACGGTACTCACAATATTATAGTCGAAGGTAGAATTACTAAATATATTCAATCGTATTCGATATCTTTTACTATGGTGTATTTGATGCGTCTTGTTAGAATATATTACGACACAACAATTATGATTGTGGTGTTTACTGAGGAAACCTGTATCAAGAATACCATAATAGAGAATCAACTAATAATAGCTACACATAATCCACTGAGTAGAAGGTAAGAACTCTCTCTCTCTCATATTTCTCTTTCGTATCTCCAATGATTACTTATAGTTAACAAATCAACTTTAACAGATTCTTGCTTTCAACCATACACCTTTAATACAAGCAATTAACTCGAAAACAACTTCAGTTAACTGAAACTACTTGTTCATTGCAGCCACCCTCCTGTCCAATCGTGATCTATGTGATCTATTGATTCAGAGTCTAAGAGATATTCTCCTCCACCTTCAGGAAGATTGTCACCACGTGGGTATATACAGTACAATAACTCCGTCATATCACGATTGAAATCTACTAACATCGTCACCAATCCTCACCACCCCTCGCAACCTTCCTGTATAGTCCCCTTGATTTCATCGATTTAAACTCTCAACTTGTAAATCTCAAAGAATTAGTAATATTCACTTATTTCTGCTCATGAGAGTTTGAGTCCTCAGTTGTCAGCCAGTGGTAGACTCGCAATTCTAATCAAATATATTTTATACATAATAATAATTAGATCTTAGAAATTTATACAATATAATACACAAAAAATCTCTCAGAGATGAACCCAATTCGTTCGCGCTGCAGATAGAGCGGCAGATTGACTTAGTTAGACGTTCCAGGACACACCCAGTCCAAACAGAGTCCGCTGCCTGTCAGTACTCGCCTTAGCCGTGAGTCGGTGATTCTAGTTACACTCGGAATTCGGGAGCTCGTGAAGTCTCTTGAGTGTGAAAGTGTTAAAAATAACTGATTTCACATGGAATCGATATTTTTCTCATCAATGATTCGATTTTCTTACTTCCGAGAATATCATCTCTTCAAATCAGTAAAATCAGTAAATCACAACCCAGCTAATATCAATCATAATACCACTCAATACACATCATCATGCTCTGTCTTTCTTGGTGCCACTTTGGATGGTGTGTGTTGGATCTTGATGATTCAAGACAAATTTCGAGTATCATTTTGGTGAAAACGTTTGTGTGCTGTGTGTGTTGTGTTGGTTGTGTGTGTGTGTGTGTGTGTGTGGTTGGTTTGCTGTGTGTGCTGTGTGTGTGTGTTGTATGTGCGCGCGCGCGATAAAAAATAAAAATTAACATGACAAAGCCAATTACCTTATCTCAAAAACATGGGTTCTTATCAGCTACGCTGATAAGAACGAGCAAAGCTCGAATTCCTAAAGGTGCTACAAACGTGTAGCATCACTACTTATATATATATAATATATTATATATATATATATATATATATATATACTTATAATATATATATATATATATATATACCAAATATAGCCCATACGTAAAACTTCCATAAAGCCTATATATAAATTATTATATTATATATATATATATATATATATATATTTATAATAACCGACGGCGGGTGGCGGGGCGGGTGCGGTGTGCGGTGGCGGTCTCGGGGACTGTACCCTAATGCGTGAACGACTCGAAACCATAATTTGACCGCCGCATTGCGCCGAAAAATTCAATATGTGCCTAAAATGACTCACGAACGTAGCTGGATGCAATTTAAGCCTAAAATATAGTAAAAGTGCCTAAAAATATCAAAAAAAGGCTAAAACAGTGCCAGAAAATATTTCAAAAAGGCTAAAAAGTGCCGAGAAATATAGCAAAAAAGCTTTTAATAAATGCTAGAAATATACCAAGAAGGCTAAAAAAATTTCAGAAGGTAGCTGAGTATAGAAAGTCACTAAAAAATGCCTAAAATATATTCCAAAAAAGGGCTACATAAAGTATGCATAAACAATTCTCACATTAAGATAATTTACAATCTATGTGGTTGCCAGAATTATAGTGAGTGAACACTAGCTAAAAGGCATTCAGGAAAGATCAATATAGTAAGTTTAAGACGTAACAAGTAGTTGAATTCAAGCATTCATACAAGATATCAAGCTGCTAGAAATAACATAGATCTAAATACTATGTATATATATTTAATACACAACGACATAAACCTGACATGCCTAAAAATTTCAACAAGTTATTTTAACTTAGTATATTATTATACCAAAGAAATCACCTTTAAGAAATAGAATGAATAACAAGATTCATTGCCGTCTATACCTGTAAACTGAATTAAAGTATTAAATCAGTATTTTTCTATTAGTTTTTGTTTAGCCTGCTATTACTTTTTATTACTAATAATGGTGGTGGTTGTATGACATTTCAGGAAAGTACAAAATACATAAATATGAAGGATTTGCAACTGTAACAGTTTACTCTGATACTGGTAATAGTTCTATGGCAATATACTTAAGTACATACTAACAAACTGGAAATTAAACTATAACACAACTTACAACGTAGTTTAAAACTGTTTGACATTAATCTCCTGTTTGAGTCCTTGATATTCTATAATCTATTCGAACAAGGCTGTCCTCAAGCTGACTTTACCATCATGCCACAAAATATCTGGCGACCATAAGAACGCTATTAGTCTTGTATCCCTACCTTTTATCGATGAGAATTATATCTTACCATGAACCTTTATGTGCCTCTGAAAACGTTAATCTTACCACTGTCACAGTAACATTTAGCAAAAATTATTTACAACATTTGGTGTATATTATATTCTTTATCAAGCATATACTTGGAAAATTTCTGCAAGAGCCCCCTGACGTCACAAGAAGGAGTGTGATAAAGATTAGTCTTGAAAAAAATGTATGTTTGTGCTTATTTATTTCTGTCGCCTATAAATAAGCATGCTTAATAAATAATTAATTGACTCTTGCTTGTTAACAATTATTATTATTCAATTACATAAATTACGTAAAAAAGTTGTGAAAGACACATGTATAAATAAGAAAAAAGCTAAAATAATATGTAAATAAATGAGTGTCAATTCACTGGGATTAAGTATATTTACATGTACACAAGTACTGAAAAAGAAAGGAGTGAACCTTTGATTACAAACAAATAGTTTGTATCTATTAAATATAACCAATCCACAAGCTTCTCAAAAAGGCTTTTATACAAAGTAATCATAACAATAACAGACTGTGACACAAGTCACGAACCTCTTCATGAGGAATTTTACACATAAGTTTTAAATATAGTCATACAGACCAGCTGAAAGTATGCTAACGTAACAGTTTCACATTAATAAGCCATACATAACAGAGCCAGCTCAGAGGAATATTCTTTTATAACACAGAGAGGAGTGATATTTAATACACTTAGAACACAAACAAAACTTTACTCACATCTTACTTCGAGTAATGAAATTATTGTTAACTTAACTTAAAGAATCCATCCTATTTCTTAACTACAGAGATAAAATGAGTATTGGAGTAAGATAAAACATACTGCCAAAAATATAGCATAATAATCACATATATATTCTCAGAGACATTGTCTATACACCATAACAATTAATTTAACTATAAACATCAGGTATTTTAAAGAAGGATCAAATTATTAGAACCAAAATTTATTTACTTGATAAAAAGTTTAATTAATTATTAAATTTTTATAAAAAAAGCTGTTGGGTGAAAAACTCGAATATACAAAAAATCAATAATCTCTCAGATTACACATTAACAACGGACGAGAAGGTTTTACTGGGTTATGGTTTATCGTTTTCCATGGATAGGGGTGAATCAATAAATCAATTTTTCATAGATTTTGACATGTGGAACAAGAAAGATAAAGAGAAAACTTGCAATAACAGTTTTTTTTAAAAAGCTTGCTGACGTCATCAGTTCTACATACAGCAAAAACACGTAATTTCTGAGTAAATTTTACACATCTCTCAACTCCCTAATGAACAGCAAATATAACATAGTTACAAGGTCGGATAAGGGCAATAACATAGTTATTATGAATTATACTGACTATAATAATAAATGCAACATGTTACTAGCAGACAAAAACACTTACGATACCTTAACAAAAGATCCTTTGAAGATTTCCCAAAACAATTTCAAAAGTACATTAAAACGCATCTGTGAGTCATACCCGCATATCTATAACACTACAAAAGCATACTGTATATGCCACAACTTTCACAGTTTTATGGAATTAGTAAAATACACAAACAAAACATTCCCCTCCGACCAATAATTTCAAACACAAATAATATTACATATAAGTTATCAAAATGGATTGCAGACCAATTAAAACCTCTGATAAATAACAGTTCTACTGCACATATCTCCAACACCCCAGATTTCATCAATAAAATACAAAATATCAACCCACAGTTATTTCAATTTGTCAGTTTTGAAGCTATCTCTTTATTTACATCTCTCCACGTTACTCTGGCCCTTTCTCTCTTAGAACAACACATACAAGACAACAACATATCTCTTTCCTTTCCTTTCACTCTCATTGAACAACTAACCACACTCACCCTCGAACATAACTACTTTCATTGCAACACCAAATTTTATAAACAAAAAACATGGATTGAGCATGGACTCTCCTCTATCACCCATCATCAGTAATCTTTTTATGGAACTTATAGAACGGTATCATTTTTTTCCAAACCCTCTTTTCACGAACATCCACTGGTTCAGGTATGTGAATGATGTTTTCTCAGCCATTCTCAATCATTTTAATCCACAACAAATTTTCACACACATTAATTCTATTGACAACAATTTACAGTTTACACTAGAAATTGCAAATAA
>JABUQX010021547.1:20000-22500 GCA_015478945.1 Trachelipus rathkii
TATATATATATACTATATATTATATATTATATATTAATAATATATATATATTATATATATATATATATATATATATATATATATATATATATAATATATATTTATAATATATATATATATATATATATTTATATATATATATAATATATATAATATATTATATATATAATATAGTTAAATATATATATATATATTATATATATAATATTATATATATCATTCATCATCTCATCATCAGTGTCATCATCATCATCGATCATCATCATCATATATCATCATCATCATCACCACTCATCTTATCTCCCCAAGACTGGAGGAAGGTGCGTAACATATACTGGAAACATAAAAATAGTAGAAGAATATGAAGCAAGTAGAAAAAGGAAAGCCCAGCCTTACTGCTCCTTATACCAATTTGTGAGAACTTCGTCGACAGTCAGAAACTCCACCCGTAAGCTTCACGCGGACGCGATTTGGACCCTCAACTAGTGACCTTCTGTCAATGTGGGGTTCATTCTTTGCCCAGGTGGGCTACAACCATATCTCCTCACAAAACCCACCATTCATTCCTGTATGCACCTTTCTTCTCGCCTCTGCCAAACTCACATTTCTCTCTTCCAGACATTCCTTTTCTGACTCATTCCACTTTTTCTTCTGTTTCCCATCGGTCGATTCCCAACACACTTACAACTCACTTATACATCCGTTTAACGACCGTCTGCTCATTCATCCTTTCCACATACATGGACCAAACCATCTCAAGTACTTTCATTATTCTCTCATTTACCCAATCTCCACACCAAATAACTCTCTAATACGTTATTCCTCATTTTATCATTTCTTTTCACACCTACAACACGCCACTAAGATTGTCCATTCTGAACACATTGTAATTTAGATTTATACCTCTCTTCTTATTCCAGACCATAGTCCACTACTATACATTAACACGGGTAACAACATTACCCTTCATGTAAGACCCTAGCGCACTCAACACTTAGTCCCTTTACATCCACCAACGATTTAACTGCACCAGCCACCTTAGTGCCATTCACAATTTTCCTCTACACTCTGCATCCAATCGCCCCTTTCATTCACATATATCCTAAAATATTTTAAATTCAGACACTTTTTTTCCAGCTGCTCACGAATCTAACATAACTTTCACCCACTTGAGGTCTGTCCTCACTTCACAACCATAAACCTTTACCTCTAATCTTACGTTTTACCTTTTTAAAACCTTTCTTTTACACACCCTACCAAATCTCTCTACTAGTCCTCTCAAACTTCTCTTCAGATCGCCACACAAAACCAAATCATCCTCATGTAATAGGTAGGAAATCCTCCACTCTCATCCATTCTCCATCATTCTAACTCTATCCCTTTTCACCCTACCTGCTAATTCTTTCATAACCTCATCCATATACAGATTAGATTAGCCAAGGAGACATACCACATCCCTGTCTCACTTCGCTATTAATATTAAAATAACACGTTTCAACTCTATTTATTCTTACACACGCTTCACTATCGTCATTTACATACTTTTGATTCTATTTCAAAAGCTTACCACCAACACCATATCACTTACACCTGCCTAGATTCCCTAATAATCCTATTATACGCCTGTTGCAATTCCATAAATCCTAAATACAATTTATTCTTCTCTCCCTCATTAGTCACAATCATTTGTTTTCAATGTACAGATTTTGATCCACACATCCGTACCACTTCTAAAGCCACCTTTATTCTTCCCCAAATTATTTCTTCAGTCATTCGAACGCACTTCTTTTCGACCAAAATATCAAACAAATATCTTCCCTTACAACACTCAATAAACTAATTCCCCATAATTCCTACAGTACCCTTATCTTCCTTACCCTTATATAAAGGCTAATATTGACCTTCCTCCAATCCCTCGGAAACTATACCCATAAAAGTTTAGGTATTATACTTACTTCCAAATCAAATGAATCACCTTCGCCTCTATATATATATAATAATATAGTATATTATAATATATATATATATATTATATAATATATATAATTATATTATAAATATATATATATTATTATATATATATATAATATTAATATATATATATATATATATGCCTATATAATATGGTTTTGTGAGGTGAATCTGAAGAGTTGAGAGGATTGGTAGAGAGATTTTGCAGTGTGTGTAAAAGGATGGGTTTTTGAAAGTAGACGTAGATAAGAGTAAGGTTTATGGTTACGAGTGAGGACAGTCCTCGGTTGTGAAGTTTATGCTAGATGGTGAGCAGCTGGGGAACAAGTGACTGAGTTTAAATATTTAGGATAGTATATATGTTGGACGAAAAGGGGAACGGATGATGCCCGAATGTAGTAGGTAAGTTGTGAATTGCATGAAGGAGGCTGGTTGAAATTAAATCTTTGGTGGATGATAAAGATACTAAGTCTTTGTGAGCTAGTGTCTTGCGTGATGGTAAGTTGTTACCTGTATTAATGTTATAGTA
>JABUQX010021547.1:45000-50000 GCA_015478945.1 Trachelipus rathkii
TTCTATAACATATTTTATAAGGTTTTAAAATATCTAAATTAATTGATTTAAGCAAATTAGTATTATTCTATTCTATTAGTATATATATTATATATATATATATATAATCTACATATATATATATATATATATATATATATATATATAATATATATATATATATAATAAATATATATATAATTTAATTTATATATACATATATATATTATATATATATTATAATATATAATATATATATATATTATCTAATATATATATAACATATATATACTATATATATATATATATATATACATTATATATATTATATTATATATTATATAAAATATATATATATATATATTAATACTATATATAATTATTAATATAACATATATATATATACTATATATATATATATATATATATATATATATATTATTATATATATATATATATATATATATTTCGATTTTATATATATATATAATTGGAATCGGAATCGGAATCAGAATCGGAATCGGCACTTTTGACTGGTATCGAAATCGGAATCGGCATCGGCTGGAAATTTGGAATCGTCCCATCACTAATATATTATATATATATATATATATATCATATATATATATAATATATATATATATATATATATATTATATATATCTATAACTATATATAATATATATATATATATATATAATAATCAATATATATATATATATATAATTGTATTTTAACTATAATAACTAAGGGTAAGGTGTAAGAGAAGTTATCACATATAAAGCAGCTTTTCAAATTCCAAAACAAAATAAAAGACATTTGTATTTATATGAGTATGCAATTGTACAGTAAGCGTGGCAAGTAAGTAATGGGTGAAATAGCTAACGGTTTGACCAAAATTTTCCTTATTAGGAAATTTTGGTTTGACCCTCATAAGCTACACTTGTGAATCGACACTTGTATCTTGTGTTTACGGTCTAGTATGAATTGGACCGCTGTATGGTAACTAATAGTAAAGCACAGTGAAGGTGATACTTAAAATTAATTTTTATACAGTACGTTAAGGGGACGGAACGGGAAAAATAATTTTTTAATTTTATTGGGATAAACGTTACATCATTCGAAAGAGAAAAGCAAACTCTTCATTTATATTTCGATGACATTTACAAAATGTCTGGTAGATCTTGAGTAATTTCATCCCAAATGTCATGAACCAGCAATTACTCAGCAATTTTTAAAAGTGAATTCCTGCTGAACTACAAAAGATTTTTAAACACGAACTTCACTGAAATATTCACAATACACACATGTTTTATAAAATATCTAAAAATAAGCAGCGTTATATCAATAATTTATATATATTTTTTATATATTTTGCAAAATATGGCTTATTTTCTTTTTTCCAAAAACTATAGTTACAAAAACTTATCAAAATTTATTATAATTCAACGAATCATACATCAAAATTAGCTAAACGTATATAAAATCGAAAACAAAGGGGAAACTATACAAATGTCTGGCGGATTTTTTGCTACATCCCAAAATATCAACTCGATATAGAAAAAAATATTTTTGTATGATAAAGCCAAGAAGTTTTCAAAAGTTTTCTCGTGATTAGCAGCAAAACCGTTGGGAATACGAACTATTACATTGTGACTTGTAGAGATGTGAAAGTTTCATTGTAATCGGATAAATATTAAAAAAGTTACATGCCACCAATTATAATTTTTTCCTTTTTGCAAGTTAAAAAAAAAAAATCGCGAAAACTTTTTTATTATTTATCCGATCATTACGAAATTTTCAGAGCATGTATAATTTGGGTAGCTAAACATTTTTTGTTTAGAAAATCATTTTGTAAACCCAAGGGGTTTGCCACTGCTTATGGGAATTTGAAATTTAAATTTTTCCCATGCACAGCGGCAAATCTACTCTATATACAAAAAAATTTATCTAAACAAAAAATGTAAATCTTCCTCGATTATACATGCTCCGAAAGTTTCGTGCCGATCGGATGAATGCTAAAAAGGTTATCGCAATTTTTCATTTTGACCTATCAATAACATTCATCACAGTTATCATGTGTATAAGAATAAAATATTTTTTATTTCTTAAAAATACACAAACCATTCGAAAGAGCAGTAAATTGTGCTCTAGAGCATATTAAAACCTAAAAATCATAGAATTGATGATTACTACCCCCAAAAGTTAGGTACCCCTGCCGATGCCGTCCCCTTAATTGTTTAAAAAATTTAATATTTTCTAATATATTAAATATGCCTTTTAGCAAGACAGATATATGGCAACATCTTCAAAAAATATCCAACCATGAAGCAATTTGTAATTTGTGCAAAAAAAATACAAATCAGGTAAAAATAAACCTCAAGTCTAATGTGATTTTAATGTTAAAACAAACTCTATGCACCCCAATAAATGAAAGATTAGGAGTTCTAGAAAAAAATGACTTGGCAGCTGCAACAGTTCTCGATCCAAGATTTAAAAAACTGCATTTTCAATTTTCCTTGATTGCATCTAAAATTATCCAAAAAATAAGTAAAACAGTCCTTGAAGATTTAAAAAATTTGGGAAATCAGTCTTCTCCGCAAATAGAAGAGACTGATTTGAAAGAGGTGACATCAAATGTTGACCTTTGGGATGTTCATGAAGAAGCTGCTAAAATTACCCCAAATGCGTCATTACTTATGCAAGGCAGTATGACAAATGAAATAAAACTATATTTAAATCAGCCTTTCCTCCCAAGAAAATTTGATCCATTAAAGCTTTGGGTCGACAAAAATGCATTCCTGCTATGTTTATCTGTTTAAAAACGTGCTTTTTTTGTTTTTTTTTACATGATGCCACCACTCACGGGCAGGGCCCTTTTCAAAAGGAGGGGCAAAAAAATAAATTAAAATAAAATAAAATCCAAAAAGAAAAACAAAAATTAAAATAAATGGAAAGTAAACACACCCTGTCCCCTGCCTAACGCAATTCCCTTAGGTGGGTGCAGACGCGGGACTTAAATAAAGGAAGATTTAATATTGCAGGGAAATAGAAGAAGGCAAGGAGTTCCACAAAACAGATGTGGTTGGATAGAAGGAGGCACCACAAAGAGTGATCCTTGAGTGTCCAATATTCACACAAACCCACACGCATTTTTTAATGTGAGAACAAGGCACTTTTGTGTTTGCAGGGCGCGTGGTGGAGGAATGCGAGAGGTCAATTCTCTCGAGCACCTGCCGTTGTAATACCTATAGAAAAAAGATAGGGCATCAACGTCTCGTCGCAGAGAAAGAGGGTCAAGGAAGTCAGAGAGTATGGAACAGTTTATAAGTATCTTAGCCTTAGCTTCAACTCTATCCACAAAGGATTGTGGAACGCGGACTCCACCCCAAATGTGAGAAAATAATTTAATGCCAGAGGCGAATAAAGACCCCTTATTAACTGGAGTATGTGAGCAGAAGAAAAAATTCACAAGCAATATCTGAAAGAATTCGCCAAGCTTCTTTGAGGTCATTTTAGCAACTGATGTGATACGAGGTCTCCAAGACAATGCACTATTTATGTTTAGCCCAATAATGTTTATGTTGTTTACAGGTAAGACATTAGAGCCGTCAAAGGGGATAGGAAAGTTGGGATGTGTTTTAGAGAGGGAGATATGAAGAAGTTGAGTTTTCAAAGAGTTGAATTTCACAAGATTTCGGTTACCCCACTGAGAAGTCCCTACCAGATCGGCAAGAATTGAATCAGAAAGCTGTAGACGAGAGGCAACTCTAAATACGGACGAGGGAGCACAATTGAAATGAGTGGAAGAATGAGGAGTTGAGTCATCGGCATAAGAGTGAACAGAGTTAAAAGTGCAGCTAAGAAGATCGTTGATGAAAAGTAGGAATAAAGTTGGAAATAAAACAGATCCCTGACTAACACCACAATTAATAAGAAAGTAGGAAGAGGTTGCTCCATCAACAAGAGCTTATAGAGTAGCGACGCATGCCATACCTTGTCAAAAGCTTTAGATATGTCAAGCCCTACCACACAAGACTCCCCATGGTCCCTAGGGCCTGTGAGATATATGTAGCAAATATATTCTTAAATCTATTTGCCAAACAAATAACTTTTGAACTATAGCATCAAAGTCTTTCTCTCCCAAATATTACACTTTACAAATTCCACGATAAAAATTTCAATATCAAATTGTACTTCGAACTTTTTGATGATACAGTAACATATAAAAAGGAAATATTTCTTCACAAAACTATCAATTTCCTTTTTTTAACTTTAACTAAAGTAGTAAGTGGACAGTTTGCCTGCAATTTTTCTGCTTAAATATATTCTACGCTGGTTAGGGTTATCGCACCTCCCTAAAATTTGGCAGTCCGTCAGGTGATGACGTAACCTCGTCGTAGACGAGGTTACTTGTCCGTGCACCCCCGGAGGTGGGTGCTGGCCACTAAAAATAGGAAATAACTGTAGAAGGATGAAATTTGGAGGTTGCATAGAGGAGGAAGGAGTAAGGAGGGTTCAGAGTCAGAGCCGGAGTCGGAGTACAGGGGACCCCCAGAGAGGGGGTCTCGACTGAAAAAAGAAGAAATGCACGTAATGCATAAGAGAAGTGGAGAAAGGAGTCGGAGTCTGAGTCAGAGAAGGAAGGAGTTGGAGAAGGAGTCTGAGTCAGAGGAGTTGGAGTTGGCACCGGCACCGGTGCTGGAGCCGGTGCGAGGCTGAGTTAATAAATATTCGTTCAAAACCTTGGAAATGACCGTAGAAGGATGAAATTTGATATACACCTTTCTTATAAGGTAACCTCGACGCAGCCAAGGTTACGTGGCCGTGCACCCCCTCGGAGGGGGGTGCTGGCCCCTCCAAGTAGGAAATGACCGTAGAATGATGAAACTTGGTATACACCCTTCTTATATGGTAACCCCGGTACAGCAGTGGTTACGTGTCGCTACGCCCATTGGATGTTGGGGCTGAGCCCCAATACCTTGGAAAATGACGTAGAGTGATGAAATTTGGTAAACACC
>JABUQX010021548.1:0-20000 GCA_015478945.1 Trachelipus rathkii
AGTGGAATAGGCCAAAACTTCTTCATAATGAGAACAATTTTGGGAAGTGTTTACATAAGCCATCATTTCCTGATGTACGAAGAAATAGAGTAGAGAGGTGTCCATTAACTGACAATAAGCGATTTGGAAAACTACTACGGGGTGCTGAAGAACACCTTCTGGATAGAGATTCTAATTTAATAGTTGTCAGTTGGAACGATAATGGATCAGTGTGTATTACATCTAATCAACATGGAGTGCTCCCTTTGAAAACAAGAGTCGAAAGAAAGAGAATAAATATATCTGTTCCAAATTAGATTCATATGTATAACAAACATATGGGTGGAGTTGACAGGATGGACGAAAACATTTCCCATTACCAAATTTCAATTTGTGGCAAGAAATGGTACTTTCCTTTACTCTGCTAAATGATAGTCTAAATGTATGTGTTAACAATGCCTGGCTTTTTGCTCGAGAGGGAGGATATGAAGACGATATGCTGACCTTCACTACTAGGTCAATTGTACAATGCTGGCTCAAGAAGTATGGAAACCCACCTAAGAATCCTTGAAAGCAACGTTTGTTGAATATATGTACCATAAATACAGAGCAACGATATGACCAAGTGAGTCATGACATTGTTGAAAGTACGGCAAAACAAAGCATTATTTAATGAAAAAAAAAATGTCATAGCCAAACTATGTATATAGTACTTTAAACAAAATGTAGTTCTTTACATTTGAAAATGTTCTGTTGAATATGCACACTAAAGAGGAATCAGTTTGTTGTGCTGAGTCAATTTTCTAGTGCATTTTAATTCATTTTTCTACTTAACATTAAAAACAGCAATTTTTTCTTTTTTCAATCTTTTAACGGTAAGTTCATTAAAAAGTAACACAATAATGATATATAGTAATGTGGTGTAAGCTCACTGTCCAGTGTTGCGTCACGCAACATCAGGTTGCGTGTTGGATGCCCAAAATGCGTTTGCACGCAACGCATAACATCGGCCCTAAATTTTCATAAAACACTTTCCAAAAATTTTTGATGATCGCATTTTGGTCAAATAAATCATAATTACATGATATATTAAAATATTAAAGCGAGATTCCCAAAACATAAATTAAATATAATCTGGGCATTATGGGTTAAGAACCAGTTACTCCAAAAGTATCAACTAGCTATTACAAATCCGAATAACAACCCTAGTATTCCCCAACACAAAAATAACCTTTCTAAAATCATCAAAATCACTTCTTTACGACTTTATTTTCCCGGAGATATAGACATTTACATATGTTTGAATCACCAAAAGATCCTAAAAATTTCCAAATTTCAATATAATTTTGACAAAATTAAATTAGAACCATGTTAACCTCCAAAACGTAGTAACAGCTATTGGCACGAAACCCGAATAAACCAATAGTATTCCTCACACTAAAAACATTTTCAAAAAATGATAAAAATCACTTTTCTACGACTTGTAATTACTCCAAAAGTATAACAGCTATTACAAACCCGAATACACCCTAGTATTCTTCAACAAAAAACTTTCTAAAAATATCAAAATCACTTTCTACGACTTGTATTGTCAGGAGGAATGGCCATTTTTATGTTTGAACCACAAAAATTCAAATTTCCCACCCAAAATTTGAACAAAAATTAATTAAGAACCAGTTTTACTCCAAAAGTATAACAGCTATTACAAACCCAAATACCATATTATTCCTCACACTAAAACATTTCAAAAACATAGTAAAAATTCACGTTTTCTACTCGACTTGGTATTTAGGAGGAAATAGCTATTTATATGTTTGAACCCACAAAAATCCAAAAATTTCAATATTTCAAAATTTTGACAAAAAGTTTATTAAGAACTCTGTTACTCCAAAAGTATACACAGCTATTACAAATCCAATTATAACCTAGTATTCTTCACACAAAAACCTTGTCTAAAAATATATAAAATCACTTTTCTACGACTTGTATACTCCAAAAGTAAACAGCTATTAAAAATCCGAATACACAAAATAGTATTCCTCACACAAAAACCTTTATAAAAAATATCAAATCACTTTTCTACCTTGTATTTCAGAGGAATGCCCATTATATGTTTGAACCGCACAAAAAAATCCAAATTTTTCAATTTCAAAAAATTTTGACAAAAATTAAATTAAGAACCTGTTACTCGAAAAAGTATATAAGCTATTGCAAATCCGAATACACCCTAGTATTCTTCACACAAGAAACCTTTCTAAAATACTATCAAATCATTTTCTAAACGACGTGGTATTTTCGAGTAGTTGCGCGCTTTGGTATATGTTATGTAGATTCGCGTCAACAAAAATCCAGAGAGGTGTTTATATAATGTTTTTGTTCTCCGAAGAGTGTCGTTGACATATAAGTATTAGGAACCTGTTAACTCCAAAAGTATATAACGCATACAAATCCCGAATACACGCATAGTATTCTCATACAAAAACCTTCAAAAATATTAAAAGATCCACTTTCCTAAAGACTTGTATTTCAGGAGGAATAAGAAAATTTATATGTTTTGAACCATAAGAATTCCAATACTTTGTCAATTTAAAAATTTTTGACAATAATTAATCAAGAACCTGTGACTAAAAAGTATAACAGCTATTACAAATCCGAATACACCCTAGTTTTCTTCACACAAAAAACGTCTAAATAATAATCAAAATCACTTTCTACGACTTGTATTTCAGGAGGAATAGCCATTATATGTTTAAAGAAAAAAATCAATACTTTTCGTTATTGAGAAATTTTAGCCCAAAATAAATAAGGGAACCTTTACTCCAAAAGTATAAACAGCTATTACAAAATCCGAATACACATTGTAGTTCCACACAAATAAACTTTTCAAAAATATAAAAATCACCTTTCTACGACTTGTATTTCATTAAAGGAATAGCTAATTAATGTTGGAACCAACAAACAATCCAAGAAATTTCTAATTTTCAAAAATTTTTAACAGTACAAAACTTAATTGAAGAACATCTGTTACTTCCAGAAAAGGTATAGACAGCTATTAAAATCCGATACAGCCTGTATTCTTCCACAAAAACTTCTAAAAAATTTCAAAATCACTTTTCTATACTACTACTTGTATTTCAGGAGGAATAGCCATTTATACGTTCGAACCACAAAAATCCCAAATTTCAAATTTTCAAAAAATTTTGACAAAAATTAATTAAGTACCAGTTTACTCCAAAAGTATTAACAGCTATACAAACCCGAAATACCCATAGTATCCTTTTACACAAAAACCGTCTATAAAAATATCACAATCGACTTTTCTACGACTTTGTATTTCAGGGAGGAATAGGCCATTTTATCATGTTTTGAACCACAAAACTCTAAAAATTTCTAAAATTTCTAAACTTTTGAACAAAAACGAATTAATATAACTTGCGCCTCCAAAAAGTACAATATTTCCAGAAGCACCATCGACTATTGGCGCAAAAAACTTTCCAATTACAACCTCTAAAAACATAGCCATGGGATTGCAGGAAGAGCTCAAAAAGTCTCAAAGAAGAAAATCCAAATATTTCAATTTTCAAAATTTTGACAAAAAGTAATTAAAACCTGTTACTCCAAAAGTATAACGGCTATTAAAAATCCGAAGATACTACCCTAGTATTCCCCAAGACAAAAACCAATCTTAAAATAGGCAAAAATGCCCTCGCTACGACTTGTATTTCAGGAGGAAATGACATTTATATGTTTGAACCACAAGAATCCAAAAATTTCAAATTTTCAAAATTTTGACAAAAATTAATTAAGAAACCAGTACTCCAAAAGTATAAGCAGCTAATTGACAAACCTCGAATTACATTAATCTATGCCAACGTATAGTTTTCCTTAATAAAAACACTTTTTCTACGACTTGTATTACTGCCAAAAGTATAACAAGCGTATTACAAACTCCTAAAAATACACAGTATTCTTCACATAAAAAACTTTCTAAAAATATCAAAATCACTTTTCTACGACTTGTATTTCAGGAGGAATGGCCATTTATATGTTTGAACCACAAAAATCCAAAAATTTCAAAATTTTGACAAAAAGTAATTAAGAACCTGTTACTCGAAAGTATAACAGCTATTACAAATCCGAATACACCCTAGTATTCTTCACACAAAAACCTTTCTAAAAATATTAAAATCACTTTTCTACGACTTGTATTTCAGGAGAAATAGCCATTTATATGTTTGAACCACAAAAATCCAAAAATTTCAAATTTTCAAAATTTTGACAAAAATTAATTAAGAACCAGTTACTCCAAAAGTAAAACAGCTATTACAAACCCTAATACACTATAGTATTCCTCACACTAAAACCTTTCAAAAAATATAAAAATCACTTTTCTACGACTTGTATTTCAGGAGGAATAGCCATTTATATGTTTGAAAAACAAAATCCAAACCTTTCAAATTTTCAAAATTTTGACATAAATTAATTAAGAACCAGTTACTCCAAAAGTATCACAGCTATTACAAATCCGAATACACCCTAAGTATTCCCCACACAAAAACCTTTCTTAAAAATATCAAAATCAGCTTTCTTACGACTTGTATTTTCAGAGGAATAGACATTTTATATGTTGAACCAGCAAAAATCAAAAATTTCCAAAATTTCAAAATTTTGAACAAAATTAATTAAGGAACCAGTTACTTCCCAAAAGTAATAACGCTATTACTAAAACCCTGAATACCCTATATGTATTACTCAACATCTAAAACATTTCAAAAAAAATTAAAAAAATCACGTTGAAGACGGCTGTATTAACTTCAAAAGAAAATGGAGCTATACAACTCGGAAATACACCCTAGTATTCTTTCACACAAAAAGAAACTTTCCTAAAAAATATCAAAATCACTTTTCACGACTTGTAATTCAGGAGGATATGGCCCATTTATATTTTTGAAACCCAAAAAATTCCAAAAATTCCCAATTTCAATAT
The DNA here is from genome assembly GCA_015478945.1 of Trachelipus rathkii. Lineage (NCBI taxonomy): Eukaryota > Metazoa > Arthropoda > Malacostraca > Isopoda > Trachelipodidae > Trachelipus > Trachelipus rathkii. The sequence continues at coordinate 4,967 of JABUQX010021548.1, forward strand.
TTTGACAAAAATTAATTAAGAGCCAGTTACTCCAAAAGTATAACAGCTATACAAAAACCCAAATACACCATATTATTCCTCACACACTAAAGACATTTCAAAAAATAAAAAAAACACTTTTCTACACTTGTATTTCAGGAGGAATGACCATTTATATGTTGGTTCCACAAAAATTTACTAGCTTCAAATTTTCAAAATTTTTGACAAAAGTACTTAATGGAACTGTACTTTAGCTCCAAGTATAACAGCTTATTAACAAAAATCCAATTATAACCTAGTATTCTTCACACACAAAAACCTTTCTAAAAATATTAAAAATCACTTTTCTACGGACTGTTATTACAAAAGTATAACAGCTTATTACAAATCCGAAATACACCATAGTATTCCTCATACAAAAACCTTTATAAAAATATCAAAATCACTTTTCTACGACTTGTATTCAGGAGGCAAATGGCCCATTTATATGTTTGAACCACAAAAAATCCAAAAATTTCAAATTTTCAAAAATTTTGACAGAAATTAATTAAGAACCTGTTACTCGAAAAAGTAATATCAAGCTATTGCAAATCGAAAATACAACCTAGTATTCTCACACACAAACCTTCTAAAATATCAAATCACTTTTCTACGACGTGTATTTCAGGAGGAATGGCCCTTTTTATGTTTTTTTAAACCACAAAAATCCAAATTTTAAAATTTCTCAAATTTTGACAATAAGTAATTAGGAACCTGTTACTCCAAAATATAACAGCTATTACAAATCCGAATACACCATAGTATTCCTTCATACAGAAAATCCTTTCTAAAATATTTAAATATCACTTTTCTAAGATCTTGTAATTTCAGTGAGGAATAGAAAATTTATATGTGTTGAACCACAAAAATTCAAAAATTTCCAAATTTAAAAAATTTTGAATCAATAATTTATTAAGAACCTGTTTACTCTCCAAAAGTATATACAGCTATACAAATCCGAAGTACACCCTAGTTTCTTCAGCACAAAAACCGTTCTAAAAATATCAAAATCACTTTTTCTACGACTTTGTATTTCAGGAGGAATAGGCCATTATATTATGTTGAACCACAAAAAATCTCAAAAATTCTTAAATTTCTAAAATTTTTACAAAAAATAAAATAAGGAACCTGTTACTCCAAAAGTAAAATTACAGCTATTACAAATCCGAATACAATTTGTAGTTCCCGAACACAAAAAACTTGTCAAAAAATATGAAACATCACTTTTCCTAACGACTTAGTATTTCATTAGGAATAGCATTTAATATGTTGGAACCACAAAATCCAAAAAATTTCACATTTTTCAAAAATTTGACAAAAATTATATTAAGAAACCTTTACTCCTAAAGGTTAACAGCTTTACAAACCCCGAAAGTACACATAGTAATTTCTTCCACACAAAACCTTTCTAAAAATTCAAAATCACTTTTCTACTAAACTTGTATTTCAGGAGAATAGGAAATTTATATATTTTGAAACACAAAAAATCCAAAAATTCCAAATTTTCAAAATTTTGACAAAAATTAATGAAGGACCTGTTACTCAAAAAGTATAACAGCTATTACAAAACCCGAATACACCATAGTATTCTTTACACAAAAACCGTTCTTAAAAATGTTCAAGTCACCTTTTCACGACTTGTATTTCAGAGGAATAGCCATTTTAATTGTTTGAACCACAAAAACTCTAAAAATTTCCAAAATTTAAAAACTTTTGAACAAAAAATTAATTAAGAACTGTTACTCCAAAAGTATAATAGCTTTACAAATCCGATACACCCTAGTATTCTTCATCACAAACAAAACTTTCCAGAAAATTATCAAAATTCGCGCTTTCTATCACTTGTATTCAGGAGGAATAGCTATTTATATGTTTGATCCACAAAAAATCCAAATATTTCAAATTTCAAAATTTGACAAAAATCAATTAAGAACCTGTTACTCCAAAAGTAATAACAGCTATTACAAAACCGAATACAACCCTAGTATTCCCCACGACAAAACCCTTTCTTAAATATCAAAAATCGGCTTTTCTCGACTTGTATTTCAGGTAGAATGGCCATTTATATGTTTGAACCACAAAAAATTTAAAAAATTTCCCAATTTTGAATTTTGACAAAATTAATTAAGAACCTGTTACTCAAAAAGTATAACAGCTATTACAAATCCGAATACACTCTAGTATTCTTCACACAAAAAACCTTCCTAAAAATATCAAAATCACTTTTCTACGACCTTGTATTTCAGGAGGAATAGCTATTTATATTGAACCACAAAAATCCAAATATTTCAAATTTTCAAAATTTTGACAAAAATGAATTAAGAACCTGTTACTCCAAGTATATACAGCTATTACAAATGCCGAAAACACCCTAGTTTCCTCAGCATTAAAAACCGTTCTAAAATATCACAAACTTGACTTTTTTGTAACGCGACCTTGTATTTCAGGAGGAATGGCATTTATATGTTTCAACACAAAAATCCAAAATATTTTTAAAATTTCAATTTTGATACATTATTAAAATTTTTCTCTCCGGTATTTGAGAGATGTGTTAATTAAGAATAACACCCTAATATTGCTTCCTACAAAAACCTTTCCTTAAAATATCAAAAGAATCAACTTTTCTACCACTTGTATTTAACTGAGGAATAGGCATTTATATGTTTGAACCACAAAAAAATCCTAAAATTTCCAAAATTTCAAAATTTTGACAAAAATTTAATTAAAAGCCTTTACTCCAAAAGTATATATAGCTATTGCAAAATCCGATACACCTAGTTCTTCACACAAAAACTTTCTTAAAATATCAAATCACTTGTTCTAGACGTGTTAATTTCATTAGGAATAGTATTTATATGTTTAAACCTCAAAAATCCAAATATCTCAAAAATGAAAAATTTCGACAAAAAATAAATTAAGAACCTGTTACTACAAAAGTCAAAATAACGGCTTATTACAAATCCGAATACCACCCATTAGAGTAACAGTAAGAAATTGGGATGAGAGTTGATCCTAACCACCAAACCATCAAAAGCGTGATAAGGATGGCGAAGAATAAGAGAGACTTCAAAGGATGCCGCCATAAAAGGTCACTTCAAAAGTGACCGCGAAAAAGGTCACGTGCCTCTATAGGCTATAGGGCATATCTATAGGATAAGGCTATAGGTTAATAGATATAGGCTATAGGGTATATGATATAGGCTATATATTCTAGCTTCTAGCATGTGCCGACCTATTTGTAGAATACACGTCCTAGTGTCTATTCCTAGTTATTGGTAGCGGGGAGTCCGATTGTGTATATTAGAAAGGTGTTAGGATGCTTCCTTCTATGAGTTATATTACCCTACCCCCTTTTTCTAGCCTTTTCTAAGCATGACATGTCCTACGTCATAGAAACACATCCGATTTTGGTGTCTATTCCTATGTTATAAGGTAACGAGAGTCGAGTTGGTGTATATTAAAATGTGCTAGGTTGGTTCCTTCTACGATTAGTAACCCCCACCCCCTTTCCTAGCCTTTAATAACACAGCTGTGCTAACAGTTTTTATTTCTGGATGCTATGAAGGCCGAGCTCGGTGTTGTCTAGTATGTTTTGAAGGTATGCCGAGTCGATTGCCGCTATTGCCGAGCGTGGAGTTTTCAACACGTTGCGTTTTTAGAACTGCATCAACATGCGTTTTTTTTCATAGATGGCGTGACCCTCGTTCAAAAACCTATCATGAAACGGGTGTCAAACAGGGGTAGAATGTCTCAAAAATAAGAATATCCCGTAGTTAATCTTTCCCGAACGCCAGAGGTCCCATGGCCCCAGCCGGGTCATTTATGGGTCAAGAAATGAGACAAAATGAAATATCTTAGCAAAAGAGGTGTTAGAGTCATCGTTCTTCTTCAAAGAAACTTGTAGTCTTTCCTTATATGTTGCAACATTGTTGTATTCAATGTTTCAAGTCGCTACGTCAAAGGGGTGGGGGGGCCCACCCCCTTAAAATTTAAAAAATGGACTTAGATAGCTGAAAATTGGTGAGTGTAGATGAGAAGAAGAATAAATGAAATAGTATGGCTATGTTAAGACTAAAATTGGCGACCATATGGGGCCGGAGCCGGAGCCGGAGCTGGTGGTTGCGGTGCCCAGAATGGAATTCTGGCTCCAGCTATATATTAGAACAAATGAGGTGTCTACATCTATGTTTTCAACGGTGTAGAATTCATTTTTGGGGTTTTCAGAACTCCCAAAAATGAGTTTGAGACCCCCTCTTGGAAGGGGGTCCCCCCTGAAGAAAGAAAGAAAGCTTAGAAGAAAGACGAAAGAGATAATGTAGGACAAAGAACAATTGGCAAAAAGAAAAGAAAATCTTGCTACTTACAAATCGAGTTCATCTTTTTGTTCAGGTTTCTGATAGGGGTATGGTGTGGAACCGGGTGCGGTGCCGAATTAGTAAAAATGTACTTAACATCTTGATAATTAGTGTACTTATGATATGTTTTAATATCATAGATCTCATTTTGAGGTTCCCAAAACTCTCAAATGAGTCTGAGAACCCCTCTTCAGGGGTTTCTACTGAAAAAAAGAAGAAAAAGCGGTGAGGAAGATGCATTATGCTGAATCATAATTTCAAACTCTCTAACGAATCGCAAGGTTGGCATGACCGAACGCGAGGTTGCCCCGCGCCCGAGGCGCGCCCCCGGCCCGGAAACGACGCGAGCGTCCGCAGGCGCAATATTACGCCGCAGAGACGCTAAATATACACTTTTTTTTTTTAATAAAAATGTTTTAATAACTTTGTATTTTCTTTTCAAGTAATCCGTTTTTCTGTACTATGAAACAGTTATTTTATTTTTATACTTAAGAACTTTCTTAATTTTTTTTTATTGATTTATACAAAACCCCTGTTCACTGTTAAATTTTTGTAATAAAAACATATTTTTTCTACCTTAAAGCTATAACTCAATAAGGCAGTAGCGCAAATAGCCCCAGAGGGCCCCTCCCTTCACCCTGACTATGCGCTATGTCTTTACTGCTTTATTGTCTTACTGTAGGGTTTTACTGTTTCAACTCCTGTCCGAAACATACATTCTGGTGGAAAATAACTTCATTAAACTTTTGAATATATATATCAATATATATATAATATATATAATATAGTATATAATATAATATATTATATATATAATAAATATATATATATGATATATAATATATATTATATATAATATATAATAATATATATAATATATTATATATATATATAATATATAGTTAATATATATATATAATATACACGTTTCCTCCTTGTACTTTACATTAAAGATGAACCTTTTAAGAGTATGGAACATATGGTAAAAGGATGTTCCGTAGTCCTGCTACTTGTCTTGTATCAGGCCCCACAGGATGCGGGAAAACCTTTTCTGTTATTAAACATATTAAGAGAGATGGAAATTTTTGAACAAGAACCAGTAAAGAATAATATGGTGTTACAGTTTTATCAGGAAAAATTTGCCAGAATATAAAGATGTAATCGTTTCATGAAGGAATCTAACGACAATCAATCGTTGAATAATTTGATGGTTCATAAAAGTCATTGTTATTTAGATGATTAATGCATAAGTTAAATGAAGAAATAGCTGAAGACGTTTACCTGTATTTTCCCATCATGTTTAAACATCTCCTGTATTTTCATCAACCCAGAAACTATTTTTTATCAGAAAAGTATATGGGAGATATATCTTTAATCACCCAATATCTCTACCTTCGGACAGAGAAGAAGACATGAAATCAGATCAATGTATTAGCCTCTCAAATGTTTCCATCACAACGTAAAGACTTTAAAGTATATAAAGAAGTTACATCTGTTCCTCATGGTTATTTAATGTGTGAACTTCATCCTAAAAACAAGTATAGAGTTTGCTCCGTACTAACATTTTACCATTCGAATTGGAAAACTGTATTCATACCTGATAATGAGTACTCTGGTGTTAAGTATTACCTCTTATAATAAGAAATTTAAAAAACTGGAAAACAAGCTGAAAAACGTAAACTTAATCTGCAATGATGAAAAATTCATCCAGTGTGTTCGAAGTCTGCTTAAATCTTATAAAAGGAAATGTTCCTTTAAACAAACCTCAGAAAGGTGAAGCTTCGCCGGCACAGAGCAATCATTAAAAAACTCCTCTATGATATAAAAATATGCTGAAAAAGTAATTAAAGAAGTTACTTCAGAAAGGAGGTGGAGTGTTCCTACCTTTACTCTTTTCTGTTATAGCCCCTTTAATAACTAAGTGGATATCAGAATAATGAAGAAGGTGGCTGTATTACCATATAATGAGTATGAGAAAATGAAGTATAATAATACTACACATTCTGATCAACATACAACCAACCAGTCACCTCTAGTACAGCCTCAGACTGTACAACCTATACAACAACCCTTACAGGGGTTACCTTCTCCAGCAATTCATCAACAATTACAACACCAGAGTCCTCATATCCCGAATGATTCAGGACCATATCTGCAACCTATACCTCAAAGTTTACATGATCCCAAAGTTGAACAGATAAAACAATTATGAAAAAGAAGTGCTTAGGATATTAAATTCAGACATCAACATTCATGAAAAACGTGCCTTATATCAAGAAGCCATACAGAAATTAATAGATCTTAAAAACTTACATCTATATGCGTCATTAAGTAAGTCAATCTCGAATGATTCAACAACACCTGCGGAGGTAATACCTGCTGTGAAAAACAAAGATCCCTTTTAAAAATATCCTGGAGGAGAGCTTACCAAATAGAGGTCGCAAAGCTGGACTAGCTTTATATAATTTTAAAAGATCAATTATCATGGAAATGATTAGGAACAAATCTTATCGATAAGAAATTGTCAAAGGATCAAAATATTGTTGACTGATTTTAGCAGATCTCTTCCGTGATTGGAAGAAAGGTGCTGGTTACAGGATGGCCTAAAGCCATTCAAACAAGAACTTCAGACAATTAACTTCCCCCGAACTTTAATCTTAAATACAAAAAGATTAGCAGACTTGGATAATATCCCCAAGATGCCTAGACCAGATACAAGTCCGTCAGGTACCTCTTACGCTTCAGATAAATTTAAGCGTGTTACCAGAGGAAGAATAAGAAAAAACCCATACAGTAAATCTCAATGGATTAATTCGTAATTTGTATTATCATATATATAATATATATATTATATATATATAATATATATATAGATATATAATATATATTATATATATTAATATATATATATATAATATATATATATAATAATATATATATATATAATAAATATATATTATATATATATATATATATATAATAATATATATAATATATATATATATAATATGATATAATGCTGTTAATTTAGTTTGAAGTGGTCGATGATTAAATAAAATAACTATTTGTTTACTTTATTTCCCCCCTTTAAGAATATATTAATATATATATATATATATATTTAATATTATATATATATATATATAATATATATATATATATAATATACTATATATATATATATATAATAAATATATATATATATATATATATATAAATATAATATTTATATATTATATAATATATGTTTTAAACCTGTGTCATATTCACATGGAAGTCGAAGGCGAAGTTGATAGTATTAACTTCAACTGAGGAAGAACCAGACAATAGTTTTGGAGGTTTCAACTAGATTGCTGCAAGTTTCCAAACATTGAAGAAAAAAGAGTTGAAAAGGAATATTGTAGAGGGTGAAGAATGCTTTTGTACTTTAACATAAAGACCTGTCCGTCGAAATTTCCCACCCGAAAAACCATAGCCCATCACCTCGATAATGGTTTGGCAATTAATTTAACGGAAATGTATTAAATACAGTCTTATAAATGAAGGGTTCAATATATCCCTTTTTACTATTGGACGTATAACTTCTAGATACTTAGGTTAAAAAGCTTTTAAAAGATAAAAAGATCAGATACCGTGGCGGCTGCAGGTGAGAGAAAGTTAATGAAAGGATGATGAATAAGATATCCAAGAATCTGATTTGTACGGATTAGGGGTAGCGAATTTCTAAAAGGTAGAGATTTTCAGGAAATTATTACTGAATACGATATATGTATATTTAAACATAGTTTCTAATAAAGTAAAGCTGCTATTTGTAGAAAGGTCAAGCGTACGATTAAGAACGAATGCATAGATACTTTACTAAGATGAACACGTTTTTAATATATTGACATAACTCATGACCTAGCCTTATGTCTTACAATAGATCTTTCAATAGAACTTATAAAGGACAACTCCTTTAAAATGCTGAAGACAACCATCGGTGATCCAACAAAACCCAAGAGGTGTAAAAATTAAAGATAAATCCATTATAAACGTGAATGAATATGTTAAGAGTATCTAGATCTGATGACAGGTTTAGAAAAAGATATGAAGCGGGGTGGTCTAGAGAAGTTTTTAAGGTAGATAGTATAAAAGAATTTCCTAATGAGGGGTTGAAATTATATTATCTCAAAGATTTAGAATGGGAGAATCCATAAAAAGGAGGATTTTATAAACAAGAAATACAGAAAATACGATTCGATCCTGAGAGTAATATTATAAAATAGAAAAAATATTAGGTTCAAAAGGTAGGGGTAAAAATAAATCAGTATCTGGTGAAATGGGTGGGCTACCCTAACAAGTTTAATTCATATATAAAAGCCAGTGAAACACGAAACATAAATCTATTAGTTCATCGTAATATGGAGAGTGTGAGATCATTTCTATTTAACTCTCCCATCTTCAGCCTCTTTGGATTTAGTTCCTGATAATAAAGTTTCAAGATTTTACAAACCGAAATTAAATGAAAAAACCCTATTCCAACTTAACAGAGATCTCTATGAGGTAGGACTATGCGAAATGATAATTAGATGCAAATATGAATAACCTCCTCAGGCACGGTCATTCGGATAATGGTGTATGAGTTGCAGATTATGTTAGGTCTAAAGTATTAAAAATAAAAAACACATCCGATTTAAAACATGTGACAATTAAAGGTTCGGAGTATTTCTATGAAAAATTTGTGTTAAAAAGAGGATATTACCGTTCAATCCATGACATTCACAGTTATTTAAACACCCAGTTTGCTGTAAGTAAGATATGTAAAGATTTAATATACATTATTAATAACCACCCCGGGGAAGACAGGGTATTAATCACTTTAAGATCGACAACAGGAATGAATTTGAGAGACCCCGAAGTGTTTATCCTTAAACGTTCAGATTGGTTTCGGAAATGTGTGCATGAACACGAAGCTGTAGTAGAACATTCTACTGTTCTAAATAGACATAGTGGAAATAATGTAACTTCCCCTCATTCTGAACAACATGTCTTAATGAAAGCTCAAATCTTATCTCTCAATCTATATATGCCATTCCTTCGGAGATGTTACAAGATCAAGGGATGGCTTATACGTTTATACAGATATAGTTGACCATCAGTATGTAGGAAATACTAAAGCACCCTTATTAAGGGTGGTTCATTTTCCTAAAAAGGGAAAGGTTATATCTTTTCCTAATGTTCATTACTTACCTCTCAGTTGTTCACATTTAGGATCTGTGCGAATGCATATAAAGGATGTCGAAGGTAGACCGTATCCATTCACAGACGGAACACTATTGTGTAAAGTTCATATTAGAAAGAAACAGACACTTTAACTATAAAATGATGGACTATTTTTTTAACAGAGTAGAAAATCTTCCATATATCCTGTTCGAAAACCTTCTAGAAATAAGGATAGGTGTAAGATTATATATAAGTGATGTAGTTAGTTATATTTATTCATTCATTAACCTACTCTCACAGTGTAAAGATAGTGCCTATAGAGAACTTCCGTTAAATAAATGTATAACGATAGTGGTATTCGTTGGAATCCAAAATTACAAGAGGTATGGACTGGGGTTGGAGTTTTCTTCTAATATGGAGAAAGTGCAATGTCCTCATTTAGAAGAGGAGGTGAATATATAGGTATAAAAAGCTATACGAATCAGGATGCATACGTTTACAAGGAATATAGCAAACAGGAGCTAATCCCTCGCGAGTCCCTAAATAAGGCGAATTACAGTATGTTTCAGATGAGATGTTTGGGACTTGATTTATAAGGCGAAAATATAGAGGCAATATAAGGAAACAAAAAAACGTTAATTGAAAATATGCGTTAAAAAGAATGGTTCTGTACTAAAAGTGTATGAAAGACAAAAAAGCCATGATGTATTCGCTATTACTTGTTAATCGGCATCTTTACATAAACATCCATCATCAATACTGTGACTGAATATAAGAAAAGCTAAACCACCGAACCTCTCATTATACCGGTGATTGTACTAACAAGATGCATTTCCTCCATCCCTCTAGTCCAGAGACTGCTGCAAGAGTGAACTGGATCTCTTCTCGATGAACCCCACCCAGATTGTGTAACTGAAACCAATTTCATCAGCATCAATCCCATAACATTCAATTACCAACACCGATGTCCCTCTAGAGTCAATATACCAGGTACTTCGGATCAGTATTTAGACCCATCCAACGTGTTTTTATATCTGAAGACGAAACTGACGAAACCCGATGGTACAGACCTTCCATCATCTGACGATCACATAGTATACACAGAATCCAATTTCCTGTATACCTGTTTTAAATCAGATTGAAGTGTATCTCAATGAAACTTCATTAGGTGCATCAGCTGCACATTATCCTTATAGAAGTTATATAGAACATTTATTAAATTATTCCGACGATGCTAAACAGTCTCATCTCCAGTCTTGCGGTTTTTATAGTTTCAAAGACGAGGCTACACATATAGATAAAGCTGGTAAAACCACAAGGAACACATACGAATTTTACGGACGTTTAAACGGTGACATCTTCTCTCAAGAAAGACTTATTCTACCAGCTGTAGATACTAGAATTCGATTAACCCGTTCAAATCCTAAATTCGCTCTTAAAATAAAAAGTAAACTGCTGCAACGGCTGTATGTCCTGAACCTGTTTACAAGTTGTTAGAAGCCTATCTCTATGTTAGAAAAGTGAAATTACTACCTCAGAGACATTTGGAAATCGAAAAATCTCTCTTGAACACTACAGCGAAGTATCCTATTAAACGAGTGGAAACAAAGTTGTTTAACTTTACACAGGGATTATCGAGTATCAATATCCCCAACATTGTGAATGGTAATCTGCCTCAGAAAGTAATAATAGGTCTTGTTGAACATGAAGCATACTCAGGGAATTATAAAAAATCAGCCTATAAATTCACCCCTTTTGGACTTAGAGGTATCAGTCTACATGTAAACGGCCAATCTTACGGTCGGGACTATGAAATGTTATACAATGGATCGCAATCTCTATTTACGAACCTTTTACCGATCTAATAGCTTAACAACTGTTTTCAGCAATAACAACGGGACAGGGAGAGATCTTCGAAGAATATCGCTAAGAATAGTAATTTATATGCTTCGTATCTCACCCTGGCTGATAACCGTTTCAGCTTGTAACCTAATCATTTAATACATTATTAAGAAAGGGTTACAATTAGGGTTAAGTCATCTCTTTTAGTGTAGTCTACATATCACCGAATCATGTCCTTGTTTAATCTGGAACATCCTCAGCTCATTGATATTGACAGAGTACGCAACGTTATTTTGAATTATTAAAGATGAACTGAAGAAGATAATAAAAACTGTGTATTAAAAACAATCCTCGATTTATAGGAGCTTCGCTATTAACGGAAGTAGGATCTGTAAACTAAGAAGGATACCGTTCGAGGTTGCAACACTTCACATCGCCACATTACGAACAGGGAGGACACTGGATTTTTGTTTATAGGGATAAATGGCAAATTGTTCATCTGATTGTTCTTTCGGATTTAAAATTTATAATTGAATATGAATATAAGTCTTCAATTTTTTAATATAATAATGTAAATTATTTATTTTCTGAATAAAGCATTTCCAACTATCAGTTCTAATTTGTGGTGTATACTGTATTTAATTCATTATATGTTTTTTAAAAATACAATGTTTAGATGAATTTGTAAATTATTTGATCTAAAAATTGTATGTAATGACTATATAGTTTTCAATTTAATGTAAGATAAATGCATTAAAATGAATAACTTGATTTTACTAACCTTTAAACTTATATAGTATATAATATATAATATATATATATATATATAATAATATATATATATATATAATATATATATACTTATTATGTAATATATAATATATTATATATATATAGTACTATATATCCATACAATTATATTGTATACAGAACATTGATATAAAGCCTGAAAAGAATACAAGTTTCAGAAAGAAATACATGTTTATTGACGTCACGTAATTTAAAAGGTTGGTACATAACCTGTGAAGATTAATCTCAGTTGAAGAACCAACCATCGTATCCATAGCTGTGTTTTGTAATACATTTAAAAAAGGTATAGCTATGGGACTTATAACATATATTCAAAGGTGGTGGTTTATTTTAAAAACCTGGTGTACATGTGTCAATTAATAATTCAGATTTTTCGATCTAGCCATCCTTACACCTCCATGCGTGATCATCAAAAACTCCGCATTGTATATGCATCATCTGATGATCCTATGGTTTTTACAGAGTAAGAGCATCAGCTGCTAAGAAAGAGGGACACGAGATTACATACTACTTCGATATATACATTAAATGTATAATAATAGATACCTATATTGGATGGTCATATTAGAAAGACTAAGGAAATATGCACCCTATGTCAAAGATTCAAAGATGAAATATCGTTCCATAATCAAAGACTGAAATATCATTCCCTAATCAAAGTCTGAAATATCGTTCCTATGCATAAGGCTGAAATATCGTTCCCTATTCAAGAACGACTATAATACACCTTATTATAATAACAACTATTAAGAATGAAATATCAAGGAATATGTAGCATTTTCCATGGGGGATCATCAGGGATGTTGCGGTTGGAGGTCAAAATTTACTGCTAATAACTAATTGTTAATAAATTTTTCATATAAGTAAAAATGACTTTTCATTATCTCTTCTCGTCTCTCTCTCTCCTCTCTCTCTTCTCTCTCTATATATATAATATATATATATATATATATAAATATATATATATATAATGTATTATAATATTATATCTTATATATATATTATATATAATATATTATATAAATATATTATATATTATAATAAATATATAATTCCAAAGTTTAATGAAGTTATTTTTCCAACCAGAAATGTGTGTTTCGGATAGGTACTTGAATACAGTAAAACCTACAGTAAGACATAAAGCATGGTAAAGATATAGCGCGCTAGCCAGGTGAAGGGAGGGCCCTTGGGCTATTTGCGCTCCTGCCTTCTGCGTTTATAGCATTAGGTAGAAAAAAATATGTTTTTATTACAAAAATTTAACAGTGAACAGGGTTTTGTATAAATAGCATAAAAAAAAAATAAGAACAGTTTAAGTAACTAAAATAAAATAACTGGTTTCATAGTTACAAAAACGGATTTACTTGAAAAGAAATACAAAGGTAAGTGTAAACACTTATTATTAACTTACATCACTACGAAATTAGTTTAGCGTTCCCGCAGTGAATCTTCGCGCTGCGGGCCTTCGCGTCTTTCCGGGCCGGGGGGTCGCCCCGGGCGCGATCAACCTCGGCGTTTCGTATGGGCTACCCTGGCGATGGCGTTTACGAACAGGAGGGTTTTTTTTTTGAAAACAAAAACCGTTGATTCAGCATTACTTCGTCTTCCTCTCCGCTTTTCTTCTTTTTTCAGTAGAAACCCCTGAAGGGGTTCTCAGACTCATTTGAGAGTTTTGGGAACCTCAAAAATGAGATCTATTTATTAAACAACATATATAAGAATACACTAATATCAAAATGTTAAGTAACATTTTTTACTAATTCGGCACCGGCACCGGTTTCCACCCGGTACCGTACCGGTACCGTACACATACCATCCACTCATTTGAATCAGCATTGCGAGACCTTCTTCTTTTTCCTTCTCTTCTTTCCTACATTCATCTTCTTTCGTCTTCTTCTAAGCTTTTTTCTTCTTTTTTCAGGTGGGACCCCCTTCCCCTCCGGCTCAAACTCATTTTGGGTTCTGAAAACCCCAAAAATGAAATTCTCAGCGTTGAATAACATTAGATGTAGAACACCTCAATTTGCTTCTAATAGTGGTATGAGACTGGATTTCCACTTCGGGCTACCGGCAACACCAGCTCCGGCTCCGGTCCCATATGGTTCGCAATTAATTTAACATTGCCATTCTATTTCATTTATTTCTGCTCTATACACTCCCAATTTTGCAGCTATCTAAGTCCATTTTCTTAGAATTTGAAGGTGGCCCCCGCCTCAACCCCTTTTGACGTAGAGACTTGAAACATTGTGATACACAATGTTGCAACATATAAGGAACCAATCCAAGTTGAAGAAGATACGATGCTCTAACACCTCTTTGCTAAGATATTTCATTTTGTCTCATTCTTGACCCATAAATGACCCCCGGCTGGGGCCTGGGAACTCTGGCGTTCGGGAAAGTAACTTACGGGAATCTTATTTTTGAGACATTCTACCCCTGTTGACACCTCGTCATGATAGGTTTTTTTTGACGAACGGGTACGTCCATCTATGAAAAACGGCATGTTGGTGGCGTCTAAAAACGCAAGTGGTTGAAACGCCACGCTCGGCATATAGCGCAATCGACTCGGCATACTCAAAACATACTAGACAAACACCCGACTCGCTTCATTAGCTCCAGAAATAAAATTTACACAGCTGTGTTAGATAAAGCCTAGAAAGGGGTGGGGGTACTAAACTCGTAGAGGATACCAACTAGCACAGTTCTACATATAACACTAATCGACTCCTCGTACCTTATACATAGGAATATGACAGACCAAAATCGGATGTGTTCTATGACGTAGGACAAGTCATGCTAGAAAAGGC
>JABUQX010021548.1:25000-35000 GCA_015478945.1 Trachelipus rathkii
TATTCTAATTTATAATGAGTTGACTGGGACACTCTAGAGGGATACATGTGGCTTAATTATTATTTTAATATTAAATTAATTATCTGGTTTGACTGGGACAGTCTTGATAGGCCCATACGGCTTCTTAATTGTTTTCTTATTTATTATTGTATTATAGATTTTATGTTCATGCTAGACGGGGCCAATGTGGGCTTCTTAATTATTAAGTTTTTTGGTTGACTAGGAAAGTCTATATAAGGAACCATGCGGTTCTTGTATTATTTCTTATTTATTTATGGGTTGACTGGGACATTCTAGAGGAGGGCTCAATGCACGCTTCTTTAATTATTATCTGATATAATTCAAGGCTGCATCTAACCTCTCTGAATGTCCCAGTCCCAACCGATAATAAATATAATACAAGAAGCCTTGTGGTCCCTTTTTTAAACTGTCCCAGTCAACCCAATACAAATTAATAATTATAGAGAGCCATCAATTGGCCGCTCTTAGAATGTCCCGAGTCCAGTCCCTAATAAATAATAAATCATAAGAATGAACTTAAAAGCAGCATAAGCTATACTAACTTGTCCAGTCAACCAATTAATAAATATAATTTTAATTAATAATTAAAAATAATAATTAAGAGCAATCCGCATGGGACGCCTCTAGAATGTCCCCATCATACTCATAATAAATAAGAATAAATATTTATAAGAAGCTGCATGGTCCTTTTTAAACTGTCCCAGTCAACAATAAAAATTAATAATTAAGAAGTCCGCATTGGCCCCGCCTATGAATGTCCCAGTCAACATCATAATAAATATCAATAATAAATAAGAATACATACTTGAGAACCGCATGGCCTATCTAGACTGTCCCAGTCAACCAATATATAATAATGATTAAAAATATAATTAAGAAGCAGGATTGACCCCTCTAGAATGTCCTGTCAACTCATAATAAATAAGAATATACTTAGGAAGCCGCATGGTCTCTTTTTAGACGTCCCAGTTCAACCAAAAAAAAATTTTTGTTTTAATAATTAAGAAGCTGCATTAGTCCCCTAGAATGTCTCCAGTCAACCATAAATAAATAATGAATATAATAATAATATTAGAAGGCTCGCATGGGCCTATTTAGACAACTTCACGCCTATTTCTATCCTCAAAGCCCAAAACTCTACCTCCTCGATTGCTTGACTACCCCTCTTCAGCATATATGTCTTTTTTAAAGGGTGCTTAAACATTGTAGACAATAGTCAAATTATTGCCTAACATATATATCTATTATATACGATAACCATTATACAAAACAATAATATATAGTATAATATTTATATAATAAATATATATATATATATTAATATATATATATATATATATATATATATATATATATATATAATATTATTATATATATATAATATTATATTATATAGCTATATATATATATATATATATAATATATATATATAATATACTAATTAGTCTGCATGGCATTAATTTTCAATTTTTTAACCCTAGGCCGTAGCTCTGGGTTCAAAATCTTACAATGGAAAACAATGAAACATGCAGCACTAAAGAATGTTACAGACTACCGGTTTACAATGCCAATAGTTTGTTGAAAATTAAAAAAAAATATATTAAAGAACTTCATAATATATATATTAGTTTTATTTTAATTTTTTAATTTCTATTGAAGTTTAATATTACTTAGATATACAAAAAAATAAATAAATAAAAAAAAAATATAAAAAAATCAAAAAAATCAAAAAAATCAAAAAAAATCATGATTTATTTATAAAAAATCAGTAAAAAAATCAATTGATTTTTTAATTTGATTTTCGTGCCATCCCTGCTTTTGAGTGACGAAGGCCATAGTATATATATAATATTATATATATATATATATATATATATATATATATATATATATATATATATATATATAATATATATATATATAATATATATATATATAAATATATATATATATATTATATAATATAATATATATAATAATAATTATATAATAAAGTATATATATATATATTATAATATATATATATATTCTATATATATATATATATATATATGAAGAGAAAGAAAATTGAAGATAATGAAACTATCATTATGTTTTTTATGAATGATAAAATAAACAGATAAAGTAAGAGCACAAACACTATCAAGTTATCGTTCATTTGGTTGATGAATGAGATGATAAAAACGGAGCTCTCCTCTCAAGCGTTAGTCCTTGGATTGTATTGAGATTTGGTAACAGCTGTTTAAGTTTATGCAATAATTGTGTCGCTTAGCTGAGAGTAGCATCTTAGTAACCGTGTAATCTTAAAGTGAAAACACAATATCCGCGTAGGGTCTACTTAAATATATTGGAATATATATACATATATATATTTTTTGAAATATCTTTAAATATGGAACATAAGGACATATATGTGAAGACACCATTGTTAGAGAGCATAGCTTTATCAGAACTATGTGGAGTACCTGCTTATATGAAGATGGATAATGTGTCAGCCTTCAGGCTCTTACAAGATCAGAGGAATAAGTAACTTTGTTCTTAGGGTGAGGAATTCTATAAATTAATTATTTATTTTAATTATTTTTCTTCCACGCTTATACTTTCATTTAAAAATTAGTAACGATTTCAATCCTTAAATTCTAATCACCGTCTTTATGCTTATTTTGTGTTGAGAACAACTTTCATAGTAAGAGGGGAAACTTTTGTATCGACTAAGTTAATGTAAAGGCTAAACTTTGGTGAGATAATACTACGATTGAAAACATAAGAATAGCTTTGAACTTAGTTGATAATGGTTGTAATGAGTTGATCGGTCGGACTTTCTGTGAATGAAAGCATTTCGAAAAAACTTTTCATTTTAATATTATTTATTGTTAGTGTGTCAGGAATAAATTAAGTCATTGGAAACTTGAGGTAATAAACACAGATGTTTTATTGAATCAGAGTTATTGAATGCCTGAATCATAATCGATAATATGGACCCCAAGCTAGTTAGATGATTAAGAAAAAAGAACAAGTTATTACCAACATTCATAATGTTACTACATTTTATTTGGTGTTAATATAGGAGGTCAACATCACTGTGTAATATTCCTGTTTATTCTGATTCTGTAATGAAAGCTGATTTGAAAAAAAATTGTGGCACCTTAGTATGTTCCTCCAAACTTATTTTGTGAGTCTAGATATTGATATATGTATCTATAGAAAATTTTGCCAATTCCGATATATAAATATAAGTTGGCTGTAATGATATTAATCATTTCCTTACACAAAGTAGAAAAAATGTGTAAATTAAACCAAAAGTAGCATTGTATTTATAAATTAGCTTACTGATCATACGAATCAGAAGATACTCTCAATGATATATCATAAGAATGTGAGAATTTTCGGATTAATATCACTTATATCGGTAGCTGCCTCAGAATGAATCAACCCTAATATCATCAGTCTACCACAGGATGGCTATCAGAAAAATAAATCAATAGAATTATGAAAATCAGACTTGATTTTTTCCCTTATGTTTTTAGCTCAAAAATAAATCATTGATTATTTTATTTGTTTGGATTTTTTTTTGCTATATATTATTATATATATATATATATATATAATTTACATATATATATATATATATATATATTAATGATATATATATATATTATATAAAAATATATAATAATATATATCTATAATATATATTAATATATTTATATATATATATAATATATATATTATATTATTATATATAATATATATATATATATATTATATTATAATTTAAGTGATTTTACTTCAATAGAAATATAAAAAAATTTTAACAAAAAATATATATATCAAGGCATACTTGGTCTAATATCCTACACTTATATGTCAACCAAAGAATCAATAGTATATCAAACAGGTTTCTCTAATTTATATATATATTATAATTTTTACTGTAACATTTATCAATATTTACAAAAATCTACTGATATAACTAGTTCGTAACACTCTTTTATGTTGCTCTTTCATTTTGTTGTTATTTGTCTAGCCTTATTTTTAAGATTTTGATTTTACATTAACATATTATCTTCACTCACAAATATGCTATATAATCGAACTTAAAAAAAGATTGTTTACAAATTATATTTCGACTTGACCGAACGAATCTCAAAAAATTAAAATAAAATAAAAAAAATAAAAAAAATGATTTTTTCTCACAAAAATAAAAAAAATCGACAACCTAGCCTATCCAATTAGTTTTAGTTTACATGATATACTTTTGGATATCTAGGTGCGTTCAAAAGTTTATCACGAAGAATATATTATCTCCTGTGAATCACTTGCCATGTTATCCTCTTGAGATAGGCCATTACATGTTATCTTAATTTTAGGAAGATGCACAATCATAAGGGATATGGGACTATTTGAGGAGCATCCTTGTGCAAGCCTACATTTTTAACACCTGTAGTTATTACCTGACCAATAGTTTCAACACTCTCATAGTTTTTCGGCCTTGTGATTCCAAGGATGCCTCTCGAATCATTAGCAAGCAAAGCTTCCAGAGCTGCTTTTTCTGTCTTCAGTCAATTTTTGTAGAAGTTCCCTCAGTCTATGATCTTTTTATTTTAGATCCGACGAAGACACTCAGATTAAATTAATCCTTTTTATCTCAAAACAAGTTAAAGGGAAGAGCCTTTCAGAGTAGATGAGAAAGCTGACTTCTTTATCTAGAGCTGTGACAAGTTATTTCATGCAGCCTTAATTTATTGTGTAGTGGACGAAGACAAATATTTTCCGAAGATAATTCAAACAGAGTCTCACCGTTATATTGTTCCTCCCTAAATTGACCTAACTTTATAGCTAATGCCTCTATAAATTATTTAAATAATATTTTACAATATAATAATAATAAACTATTGGACATTTTCTTTACAATACGAGAAAATTATTTAAATAATCCAAATAAACTGCAAACACACACACACACACACACCAGTAGCTATATATTTATTAATATATATATATATAATAATATATAAATATAATATATATATATAATTATATTATAATTAATAATATATTTATAATTAATATATAAGTATATATATATTATATATATATATATATATATAATATTAAAATAATATATACCTTATTAATTAAATAATATTACTATTATACATACAGTTATGAGTTAGATAGATAGTAGAAATTATCGGCACAAATTGCGGATATCTCTTCAAATATTTTTAAATACTACCATACGCCTTCATTTAATATCACAACGTTCGAATGTAAGAAAACGTGTGATAATAAAAACAAATTTTATGAGTGAGTGACCAAATAGTTCGATGATTAACTTTTTTCTACAACATCATATTTCGAACATTGAAATAATATAGTATATTATTTTTTAAAAATATTAGGTGATTTCTTTTTCTTCAAATTTTTTAACCACGATAAATACTAAAAATATTTAGTTTATAATTAAAAATATCTATTACGTATAAACTATAGCTAATTTAATTTAAATTTTTTTATTGTTTTTATTGGTGGACAAGTTTCCAGCAAAAAGTACATGCCTCTATTCACATAACACAAACACAAGAAATCTCAGTATTCCGCACACATATAATAAAGAGTATGTTTGAATTTTTTTTTTCAAAATTATAAATTGATTGTAACGTTTGTAATTGTAATTGTACTTTTAATACTCTTATGTGACAACAATAATAGAGTAAATCTTATAGTCTACTCTAGCTTTGTTGTTTAAAATTCATCAAACCACCGATCTCTTTATTTACAAATTACTCAGAAATAAAATAATATATAATAAAAAACAGAAACTAAATCACAAAATAATAAGTTATTACAGACTTTCTAATAATATCACACAAGTTAATAACAGTTCAAACTAATTTTTGTTTAATTAAATTCCCTTATATTAATACACACAATTTAATTTAGCTGAGCAAAAATGATAGAAGCACACTAGAAAAGCGTCGCAGACCTCTAAATCGTGTTTCACGATCTTGGAAACCTTAAATTTAATGATAATTTACACTGACCAAAATAACATAATAGACTAATTCTGTTAACTATATCATAGAGGAAATAAATGTATATAAAAAAACAATGAAAATCCATAATTGTGATAACTTGGCATTCTTGACACTACATATTACTTTATTGTTATCTTACATACTACCTTGAACTATCTTTTTAAAAATACCTCGCGTGGCGCGATATCCATGATAATTTTTTCTGTAATATCTCATTTATCTTGCTTTTTATTTTAAAAAATTTTGCTAAATGAGTAGATTCTATCAGATATATCATTTTTTTCCGAAATAGTACCTTTTCTAGTATCACTTAGCTACACCATATTTACAGTGGTGTCGTGACTTTACGGAGACCGCAAGGTCCATGCTCCCATATACGGAGAAGGGGCCCGAGTAGGCATGTGTGGAAGGTATACAGTGGTTATCACAGTATAATTCATTCAATTAGGCTGACTCAAAATCCACAAAAAACTATCGAGATGAAAAACAATTTACAAAAGATATATTATGAGAAAAAAAAAAAACAAATTGAAATTTATGATATATTGTTCTTTTCAGTGAATAAGTTTTTCATACATTAAGACTAGAATCTCTTTAACTTCGTTTTCGAATTTTTCTCCAGAAACTAAGATTAGCTCGAGCTGATTCTATCCAAAGTAACTACTTATACTAGTTAAACGCTTTAAATTAATTAGCCTTTCACCATTTTAACACAAATAATTTGAAGATTTTAACTATATTGGCAAACTGTTTCTCTGGTTTGCCCCACTAAATGGTGTCTTATGCATTTACTTTCCAGAATCATCAGTTATTCGTTAGAACTAAAACGTTCATTTATTTTGATGAGATCAAGTTTCACAGGTTAGTTAATGTATATATAAGCGATTACTATATATATAGATCCCTTTAATATATTATTATATAGGTATATATTCAACTGACTGTTATTTTTAATACTCGAAAACATTTGTACAACTCAATTATATTGTCCAATATTAATAAGAAATAAAAGATTATTTGAATAAGTATGGTAACATTTGTGATTAGTCTCTTTATACTTAATCTATCTCACAATGATATATTTTATTCTCACATCATCATTTAAGATAATTAGATTAGGAATAAATACGTGTTCAAATAAGAATTCAGTAGTAGGGTATAAATATTAACTGGAATTAACTTTCCTTTTTCTAGTAAGATTCAAGCTTTTCGTGATTGTAATTACTTTAGTTAGTAGTAAAAGGACCATTATATAGTAATTACTAAGAACATCAATAAAAGATTTTGACAGATTTATTTATTTCTCACTCACTCACATAAGTGACAACTAAACATATTTTTGCGTTTTCAAGCTATACTAGATGTTTGCGTACCTACGTTTTGCTGCGCTTTCTTGGATCTTATGTGTCGTGGAGAGACGTGTACCCAACATAGATCACTAATAAGCTCACGGACATTTTTCCAAGTTAATTCGATTAAAATTACTCTCATCCTCTACAATGCTTAACAGATGATGCAATTAATTAGAGTATAGACAGTATTAGTTGGCGTGACTAGCTACGGCCAATTTATCACTAGGCTCCCTACTATAAATATGGGTAATAAAATGTCGGAGTAATTATCAGCTAATATTTTGACTCACCTTTATATATTACGCCGGAAAAAACTTGAATAGTTTTATTTGCTACACTAAAAACGTTATGAGTTATTCGTGGGTGTTTTTTACCTGTGTCATGTATAGTATCATTCTCAGAATTATTAAAATGCATTTTCAAATATAAATACCATTGATTTTTACATTTTTTCGGTATCAAAAGCTGGGTCCCATATTTTTTATTCCTAATCTCTTCTTCCTTTATATTCTCATCTACGGATCAAGAGCTATTTTATGTTAGATCTCCCACAGTATGTAACTAAGGACCTGGAGACTACACCGCTGACCAATCACGTTTACCATGTGGATATATTATCAATGAGTCGGAAGTATTTATGAGGTGTGTATGGAGTTTGAGCGGATAAATTTTTCATTTACGCCGAGACCGATGCTGGTTCGATGCATCAACGATGGAACATTGTCGCTCGCACTAGAGGGGTTTCCTTTTATTAGCAGGTGCGGAAGGGCACGATGAAGTTATTGAGGGCATATGTTTATTTAGTTCCGACAGATACTCCCGCAGTGACGGGACGATTTTATACCTTAAATAATTTCTTTTCCCTTTTCGGTTTTTAATTTTACAGTTTGCAAATTTGCAATATTCTCATAAAAGAAAAACATTAGGTAACTAATCTTACTTTGTATAAAAACTAGTTAGATCTAGAGAGAAAGATGTTTCTCATTTGATTGAGTTTATAAAAAAGACCATTTACTCCACAGTTAAGCGAAAAAGAAGAAGGGGGCAGTTTGCGCCTGATCTTAGATAGAAGCCCCTCGACACTCCTTTATGGTGTTATCGGACAGAGTATAAAAAAATAAAACATCCACACATCTTTCACTAGGTTTACAAACACTTTTGAAAATTTTGGAAAGATGGAAGAAGGTTCGCAGATAGACTCTACTTTCTTCAATTCACTCTCCTGCGATCTATTTGACACATTCAAATGGTTTTCATAGGCCCTCATAGTCGGGCTAAGATACTGATGGCTTTTTATTTATCTTTTTTAATTTGTGTGTGTGTTAAAAAATGAAAAGTCATAATAAACTACTCAAAAATATATAAAAACTTCTCTCATAAAAATTTTCACACCTAAAAAACTATTTTTTGAGAGATATTTTATCCCATGAATCAACAATACCAAAAAGTACTAATGCATAGGGCAAAAGAATAATCCATATCTAAGATTAAAAAATGTTGCATCTCTTCCGACTAACATTAGTATGCCATTGAAAATTTCACTGTCGTTGTGTCTCACAACCGAGAAAATGTGACTAGTTAAAACGAAGTGGGTATTCCGCAATTTTTCATTTTTTAAAGAGTACAACAAATGTGCTCTCGGGCGCATCATTCCTGTGTGGGACCATACGATTGCTATTGCATCAAAACTCAAAAAATCAGATGGAAATAAAAAGAAAATTTACTTTTCGAGCTCATTAATGGAACCCTACTCTCTCCACCTCCATCCTTTTCTGAATTTTTGTAGTCGCTGTGAAAAAACCAGTCTCTTGGCGATAATTTTTAGTATCTCGAAAATTGTCTGAAACGTGGTGTGAAAAAGTATGAAAATTTCTGTATTAAATACGAATTACTACAAACACAGAAAAACACTGCCCGAAACAACATTTTAGAGGGACAAAAAAAGCTACGTTGCGTGTTTTTTTTATTAGGTCAAAATTCGGGTACAATTGAAAATTCCGATTTTTTGAGTTTGGGGTCATTTTTTAGGTGTGCGGGGGTGACGTTGTGCACGATTTAGCGCAGGTTCAGCCCTCCGGCCCTCCCCGAGAACTGGACCCCACCCCCCCGGTCATGTACTTATAATATAAACCCTACTGTCGTTTGAAGTGTGTGTGTAGTACATGCCCAACTATTCCCCCCAAAATCCCACACCCTTTCTGTCCCCCTGATACTCCCACCCAGGCTAACGGGTTATTGTGTACAGCTTCAGATTTAAATTAAATATGATTTCGTATGCCAAATATTTAAGTTAAATCTGGCTTCGTTTGCCAAATATATAAATTAAATCTGGTTTCGTATGTCAAATATGTAAATTAGATCTGGCTTCGTATCTCAAATATATAAATTAAATATGGTTTTGTATGCTAAATATATAAATTAAATCTGGTTTCGTAAGGCAAATATAAAATTAAATCTGGTTTCGTATGTCAAATATATAAATTGAATCTAGTTTCGTAAGCCAAATATATTAATTAAATCTAGTTTTGTATGCCAAATATATAAATTAAATCTTGTTTTGTATGTCTAATATATCAGCGATCTCCA
>JABUQX010021548.1:50000-53288 GCA_015478945.1 Trachelipus rathkii
AATATATATATATATATATATATATATATATATATATATATATATATATATAGAGAGAGAGAGAGAGAGAGAGAGAGAGAGAATGACCGATGACACATGACAGCCAGTTACTTATTTCAAGTAGATGAGTGGGTTTGTGATTTTTTTTTGTTCCTCGTTTTGTGAATTATATAAATACGTTTGTTGTGTTCTATGATTTAAAATTATTTTTGAGTTATTAATATTTGATGAAAATGGAAGTAATTGTCGATTATTTGCTAAAAACAAACAGCAGTGTGGAGAGATCTTTTTCTTGCCTTAGAATTAAATCTTATCTGAGAACCACGATGAGTGATGAAAGATGGCAAGGATGTCAATTGAAAAAGAGCTACTAGTCTCACTATGCGAAAAGGAAATTCTGTATGATGAAGCAATTCGGTACTTTCTACAAAAAAAAGAGAAAACTGAAGCTTCAATACAAGTAATATATCACCAGTGTTTTTAACCCAAAGTCCACGTAAAACAGGTTATATATATATATATATATATATATATATATATATATATATATATATACATGTAAAAACATAATATATATATTTATATATAATATATATATATATATATAATATATATATATATCTTGCTAGGAATGCTAATCAACTTTCGTACGACACACAATATATATATATATATTTATATAATATATATACTAATATATACAACTATATATATATATATATATATATATATATATTATATATATACTGTACTATATATATATATATATATATATATATATAATATTATATAATATAATATAAAAATACTTATACTATATACATATATATACTATAATACTACTACCTCATACTAATACTATACTACTAATATACCTACTATATACTATAACAACTATACACATCAATAATATACACATATAGTATATATATAATATATATATATACCCCCCCCCCCCCCTACATATATAATATATAAATATATAATATAATTAATCAATCACCAGCCTCACCTATACACCATATCACACATATAACTCATACACTAACATACTATATAACTTACACCACACCCCCCCACCCATACCCCTCACATCACCCCAACCCTACTACCCAACCCCCTCATAAACCCCCCTCTATACCTACACTATATATCCTCAACCCTCTAATATATATAATATACTATATATATAATAATTATATTTATATATAATACTATAATATAACTATATAAATATAAACACCCCTTTATAACCCATTATCTAATGAATCCACTAACTCACCTATATAACCTACCTAATAACATACCACACTATCCAACTCAAACTAACCTCACCTCACTATACTCACCAACTCATAATATTATACCCCACCACACCTTACACCATACTATATATAACCAACTATAACTAACCATCACCACTAACTCACACCTATTACCTAACACTATATCATAACACAACACCCCCTATACTAGTACTACCCCAATATACTCACTATTACCTACACCTACACCTACTACTATCATATATACTCACAACTACACTATATATATATAATCATAACATAAATATCAATAATAAATCACATCAATATATTTAATATTCTATATCATAATTAGATAGATAAGGAAAACACCTGAACCCGTGTCAGAAATAATTGTAGAAAACTCCATAAAAATTAACGTGACAACTCCACACAATTTATTGACCAAGGACACCTTTTCGTGGACGTGGACTCGTAACTGTCATTTATCTAATAAAGATGAATGAAATGGACAGTCACATCCACAAAAACGTCCTTTAATAAATTGATATACATTTCAACTATTACGATGTTCATTTTCACTATCACCCCTAACTACTACCTATAACTATAGCTAAACATATATATAATAATATAATATACCTAATACTAAATCATCATAAATACTAACTCATACTATACTATATAATATATATAAATATATAATATATAAATAACTATATATAATATATATATATACTTTAAAAGAAAAGCCCTTGGATTCTCTTTTAATTAAATTATGCTTATTATCAACTTCATTTCATTTATACTAAAATAGAACACAAACTAAAAACATTGATAAACACTTTATACAATGAAATAAATTTAAAAAGGAAAAGCTAGGCTTTTACGTCCCGAATCCGCAGAACCTCTTTTCAGCCTAAGGGACTGAATTCTTCTATGCTTCTTCAAGATAGAATATGTTTTACACGAATTTGTCTGCTATTTAATACATTTCAGGTAAGTTGTTGAAAATAGTTTATGAAGTTTTCTGAATATCATATTGTCTATAAAATCTAACCTCTAAACTTCACCGGATGCTATATCGTAGATTGTTAACTGTCCTATAAATGCAACAAGAGATGCCCATGATCTTATCGCCATGTTCATGTGATTGATATTTCTGATCATTTTTTATATTGTTGATATTGATATAATGGTTTGTGTTACGCCTATGACTTGTAAAAGCTGAATTTATGCTGTCTTTGTGCAGTCA
The DNA here is from genome assembly GCA_015478945.1 of Trachelipus rathkii. NCBI lineage: Eukaryota > Metazoa > Arthropoda > Malacostraca > Isopoda > Trachelipodidae > Trachelipus > Trachelipus rathkii. Next base: position 52,521 of record JABUQX010021548.1, read on the forward strand.
TTTGTATGTTGATATTTTCTTCTTTGTAAATCTGTGGTTTCACCTATATATGTTTAATTGCAAGTATTGCAGGGGATGTGATATATACAGCTTTTGCGGCGGAATTTTCCTTTTTGTTTTGGGGGTTTGAGAATGTTTTTTAGGTAATGTTATTTGATGGAATGAGGAAAATATTTTTGGCTTAATATTTGTTTAACGAAAATAATGCGTCACCATTGAGGAACTATCGAATAAAAGAAAGGACCAGCGTGTGCCCTACATGTTCTCAGGGAAAACGTCACCTATGCCGCTACCTCATTTTTGAACTCTTGCCATACAATGCTCTTTACACAGCCCTTTGATGAAAAAATCAGGAAGCGAAAGTGAGTTGAAAGTATTGTGTAGGCTGTTTTCGTTTCTTGTGCTAGAGAGAGGGCGGAAAGCCATATACGAAAGACATGGAGAAACAAAAGCAGAATGAACAGAACATCTATATTTTGGTTATGGGAGCCCCACCACACCCCCACAACCAGTGACTAGCCACATTGCACCAGTTACACCATGTTTGCTCGCGAATGTCTCGTCAATTTCCCCCCTCCCCACATAATAAGCACCCACCCCAATCAACAAATTTTAGATTGTTATTCACCACCGCTCATTAATGTATTTGAGAAGGGCAGATAGAGTGATTAGGAAGACATATACTCGCACTCTGCCATATTGAACTGTGGAAACACAATTAATAGAGTTAATATAGCTCTTACGACATCATAAGGTTGACTCTCTTCG
>JABUQX010021549.1:5000-24449 GCA_015478945.1 Trachelipus rathkii
ACTTTCTACGACTGTATTTCAGGTAGAATTATGCACATTTATATGTTCGAACCCTAAAAAAATCCAAATTTAACAAATTATTCCAAAAAATTTGGACAAATAATAAATAATAAACCTGTCATGTCCAAAATTATAACAGCTATTACAAATCCGATGACACCATAGTATGTATTTCTAACACAAAAACCTATCTAAAAAAATCAAAACCACTTTTGTACGACTTGTATTTCAGGAGGTGAATAGCCATTATATTTCGAACCACATAAAAATCTAAAAAATTTCACTCAATTTGCAATATTTATGTCAAAAATTAATTAAGAACCTCAAATTATACTCCAAATAGATACAACAGCTTATATACAAATTTCGAAGACACCCTAGATGTTCCTCATCACCAAATCCTTTCAAAAAATACAAAATTCACTTTCTAGACTGTATTTCAGGAGGATAAAGCCATTTTTATCATGTTTGAACCAACAAAAATCCTAAAAATACAAATTTCAAATCAATTTTTAGACAAAATAAATTAAGATACCTGTTACTTCACAAAAGTTATAACAAGCTATTACAATCCGGAAACACCTAGGTGTTCCGTCACACAAAATACCTTTCAAAAAATATCCAAAAAATCACTTTCTACGACTTGTTAAATTTCAGGAGGAAATAGGTAAGCCATATTAATGTTCTGAAACCACAAAAAATCTTCCAAATAAATTTACAAATTTCATACATTTTGACAAAAATAAATATAAGAACCTGGGATACTCCTCAAAATAGTAATAAACAGTACATATTACATAATCGAGACACTCTTTAGATGTTCCTCCACAAAACCGTCTAAAAATAAATCAAAATCTAACTTTTCTAACGACTTTGTAATTTCAGATAAATAGCCTATTATATATATGTTCGAACAAAAAAAAATCATAAAAAATTTACAAATTATCAAAAATTTTGACAAAATTAATTAAAGAACTTGATTAAAAAACTAACAGCTATTACAAAATCGAAGACACCCTAGTGTCCTCACACAAAAACCTTTCTAAAAATATTCAAATATCAATTTCTAAAGAACTTGTATTTCATGAGGAATAGCCATTTATATGTGTGAACCATCAATAAAATCATAATAATATTAACAATATTTTTATAAAAATTTGACCAAATAATAAATTTAAGAACCTGTTACTCCAAAAAGATAATATAACAGCTATTAACAAAATCGAAGACATCCATAGTATTCCTCACTATACAAAATAACCTTTTCTAAAAATAAATATCAAAAATCAACATTGACCTAAAATATTTCTTAAACAATTAACCATTTATTAATGTTCGAACTACAAAAATATCACAAATATTTTACAAATATTCAAACAATTTTGTGAACAAAAATAAAATTAAGAACCTGATTACTCCAGAAATATATAACACTATTAAACAAATTCCGAAAAGATCACCACTAGTGTTCCTCACACTAAATAAACTTTCTAAAAAATTATCAAAATTCACTTTTCTACTACTTGTATTTTCAGGAGGAATGCCAATTTATATGTGTTACAACACACATAAATAATCCAAAAATTATTAACTAAATATTCAACATTTTGATCAAAATAAATTAAGAACCTGTTACTCTACAAAAGTAAAACAGCTATTACAAATATCCGAAGACACCATAGTATAAATATTTTTAGGGGGTTACATATAAAAATAATACAAAATTCACTTTCTACGACTGTATTTACAGGAGGAAATAGCCATTATGTTTCAGATCTCACAAAAATCCTAAAAATTCCAATTTCAAACATTTTAGATCTCTAAAAATAAATTATTAAGAACCTATGTACTCCAAATAGTAAACAGCTATTACAATCACAAAGACACCATTAGTATTCCTCACACAAAAACTTTCTAAAAATATCAAAATCACTTATTTACGACTTGTATTTCAGGCGAATACCCATTTATAATGTCGAACCACAAAAAATCCAAAAAATCTTACAACCAAGTATATATATCAACATTTTGACAAAAAAATAAATTAAGAACCTGATACTCCAAAAGTATATTAACAGCTATTACAAATCCGAGACACCCTAGTGTTCCTCACACAAAAAACCATATTCTAAAAATATCAATCTACTTCTCACGACTGGTATTGTACAGAGAATTACCCTCTCTATTTATGTTCGACCACAAAAAATCTCGAGAGAGTAGATGCATTACATACATATCAACACTTTTGACAACAAATTACAATTAAATTACCAGTTTACGTCCAAAAGTAAATGTTTATACAAAAGCTATTACATACTCGCGAAGATCACCCTATTGTTCCCACACAAAAACCTTTCTAACAATATCAAAAATTCTCTTATTCTAGACTGTGTATTTCAGTGAGGGGAATAGCATTTATATCGAACCATAAAAGAATACAACAGGAGATTCCAATTTCAACATTTTACAAAAAATAAATTAAGAAACCGTGCTACACAAAATTCCTTATAACACATATTATTACAAGAACCCGAAGACATCCCTAGTGTTCCTCCCTGATCAAAAAACTCTTCAAAAAATACTCAAAAATCTCTTTGCGTACGACATTGTTATTCAGGACGAATATTTTCCATTTTCTCATGTTCAATACACATATAGTTCCTAAAAAATTTCACAATGAACTTTCAAAGCATTTTGACAAAATATTTAGTGTAAGAAGCGCTTGTTGGCTCCAAAAGATATAAAACAGCTGAGTTAAGCAATAATCCTAGAGATGACACCCTAGTGCTTGCTCACTACAAAAACCTTTCTAAAATATATCAAAATCACTTTTCTACGTACTTGTATTTCAGAGAATAGCCATTTATTATGTACGAAAACACTTATAATCTAAAAAATTTACAAATTTCAAGATCAAATATTTTGACAACAAAGTATATTGATAAAACACTATCCAAAAAGTATGATAACAGCTATTAACAAAACCGAAGACACCCTAGTGTTCCTCATACAAAAAATCGTTCCAAAAAAAATAACAAAATCACTTTACTACGACTTGTCTTCAGGAGGAGAGTTCCATGATATATGATTTCGAACCAGTCTATATCCAAAAATTTCCTCTATATATTAAACATTTCTGACAAGAAGGCAAAAAATGTGTACGAACCGTTACTCCCAAAAGTATTAACAGCTATTACAATTACGAAAGACTACTCTTATGGATCCTTCACACAAAAAAACTTCAAAACAATTATTGCAAAATACACTTCTACGACTTGTATTTCAGGAGGAATAGCCATATTGATATGTCGACCAAAAAAAGATCCAGGGTCTTTTCGTAGAAATATTAGAAACCTCTTATGATCAAAAAATAAATTAAAAACCTGTTACTCCAAAAAGCATAATAAACAGCTATTACAATGCGCGGCAAGACACCCATAGTGTTCCTCACATCTATAAAACCTTCTAACAAATAATATAAAACACTTTTTCTACGACTGGTATTTCAGGAGGAATAGCATTTATATGTTCGAACCACAAATAATCTCTAAAAATTCAAATTTAAATTTTTATACAAGAATAATAAAATTAAAAATCAGCTACACCAAAAGATATAAAACTAGTATATTAACAAGAGACCGCATAGACACCCTTAGTTTTCCTGACACAAAATCCTTTCAAAAAATACAAAATCACTTTTCTACGACTTTGTATTTCGGAGGAATAGCCATTTATAAGTTCGAACCACCAGATAAAATCTCCAATATCCAAATTTCTAAAGACTTTTGACAAAAAATAAATTAGAACCAGTTAACTCAAAAATTAATAACAGCTAGTTCTCTACAAATCGAGACACTCGGCCGTGTTCCGCACAGCAAAAACCTTTTAAGAGAGATATCAAAATCACGTTATGTACGACTTGTATGTTCAGAGGAATTATTGCCATTTTGTGATATGTTCGAACCGAAAAAAAATCCAAAAATTTACAGAGATATTTCAGAGAGATTTTGGACAAAAAATAAGATTTAAGAATCCTGTATCTCCATAAAGCTATATATAGCTATTACAAATTCTAAGATCACCCTATGAGTTCCTCACTACAAAAAACCGTTTCATAAAATATTAAAATCCACTTTCTACTGACTTGTATTCAGAGGAATAGCCCATTGTTATAGTTTCTTCGACACACTATCAAAATCCAAAGAGAGGTTTCAAAATTTCAACAGTTTTTAACAACAAAATAAATAGAATCCAGTTGAGCCAAAGAAGTATAACAAGTAATAACCCAAAATGCGAAGTACAACCCTAGTCGTTTCTGACCCAGAAATCACTTTCAAAAAATATTCTCAAAATCACTTCCAATAGAACAATATATAGAAGAATATTCCATTTATATATGCCGAACCACAAAAATCAAATATATATATCCTAAATTTTCTAAAATTTTTTTACATAAAGAATAATATAAGAACAGTTACTCTCAAAAGATAAACGACTATTACAAATCCAAAGTACACCCTAGTGTTCCCTCACACATAAACCTTTCAAAATATCAAAATCACTTTTCTACGACATAGAATTTCAGAGGCTTGCCATTTATATGTTCGAAAAACAAAAATCCAAAATTTTCCATTTATTTCAAAATTTTGCTCAATAAAACAAAATTAGAAATCTTTACCCAAAAGTATAACAGCTATTACATATCCGAAGACACCCTAGTGTTCCTTACACAAAATACCTTTCTAAATATCAAATTCACTCTCATACGAACTTGAACTTATTTCAGTATGAATTGCCATTTCTAATAGTTTTCGACACACAAAAATAACCAAATAATCCAAATAATCCACACATTTTTACAAATTATAAATTAAGACCTCACTACCGAAATGTTGTATACAGAATATGTACAAAACGAAGAACACCATAGTATCCTCACCACAAAAACCTCTAATATAAGATATCTATAAATGCACATTCCTTCTACGACTTGCCCTTCTCAAGAGGAAAGCGCGTGTTTTTAGTGAGTGTCGAGAAAACCAACAAAATCCAAAATTATCAAATTCAAACATTTTATGACAAAGTATAAATTAAGAACCTGTTACTCAATAAGTAAATCAGCTATTACGAAAAATCCATGAAGACACCAGTGTTCACTCAACACAGAGAAACCTTATCTAAAAAATATACAAAAATCATCTTTTCTACGACTTGTATTTCAGGTAGAAAATGACCAATTAATATATTGTTCGATACCACAAAAATATATTCCAAAATATGGTGTCCAAATATTTCAGAGCATTTTGACAAAAATAAATTAAAACCACCTTCTCTGAGCATGAGATTTTTTGAAAATCCGAAGATACCATAGTATGCCTCACACAAAAAACCTTTATACAAAAAATATCAAAAATCAACGTGTGTTTCCACTGACATGAATTTCGAGGTAGATTCCAGTCTAAGTGTTTCGAACCACCACAATATATTCCATAAAATTTCCGAATATTCAACATTTGACAAAAAATAAATTAAAACCATGTAACTCAAGCTAATAACAGCTAGACAAATCCGAAGAACACCGTTAATGTTCCTCACACACACAAACCCTTTCTAAAAATATACACAATCACTACTTCTACGACTTGTTAATTTCAGGAGGAATTTACCATTTATATGTTTCGAACCACAATTAATCGCAAAAACTTCTCTAAATTCAACATTTACAAACACAATAGAGAACCCTGGTGAGCTGCGCAAAAGGTATAACAGCTTACAAATCCGAACGACATCTCCTAGTGTTTCCTCACACAAAAATCCTTTCTGAACAATAATCTCAATCACTTTCTAGCACTTGTCATTTCATGAGCGACATAGCCCGCGATTTCATGATTTTCGTAAGCCACACCCAATTCTAAAAATTTACACATAATCTTAACAACATTCGCACAAAAAGATAATTTATGAACCTGTATACTCCAAAGTATAACAGCATTGTACAAATTCCGAAGACTACCCTAGGTACCTCACAAAAACCTTTCAAAAAATATCAAAATCACTTTGTAATCTAACGACTTGTTATTTACAAGGAGGAAATTTCCTACTACACTGAATAATCCGTTCTCTTGTCGACCAATATATTTTCCAAATATTCGAGACAGTTAATGAACAAAATTAAATTGAGGTATGTTACTCCAAAAGTATAACAAGTATTACAAATCCGAAGACACCCTTAGTGCCGTGCGAGCGAACTCAATACCTTTCTAAAAATAGCAAAATCACTTTTCTACTACTTGTATTTCAGGAGGGAGGAATAGCCTTTTATATGTTCGAACCAAAAACATCCAAAAAATTAACAATTTTCTTCTCTTTGACAAAAAAATAAATTAAAGAACCTGTACTCCATAAAAGTCATAACAGCTATACAACAATGCGAGAAGTGACACCCTAACGTGTTCCTCACCACAAAAACGCGTTTCTAAAAATATAAAATCACTTTTCAGGAGGAAAAGCCATTTAAAGTTAATTAGCCAATTTATTAGATCGAACCACAAAAATCCAAATAATTTCAAAGTTTCAACATTTTAATTACCACTAAAATTCTCCAACCAGGAACTCCAAAAGCTCTATAACAGTTATAAAAGCAAATCGCGGCAGACACCCCAGAATCCTGTATCACTAAATCCTTTCCAAATATTCAAAAAGTCGAGCGTGTTCTACGAATAGTATTTCAGAGGAGGAATAGCCGGAGTGTTATGCTTCGAACACAAAAATCACAAAAATATCCGAAATTTTCTAAATTTGACAAAAATAAATTAAGAACCAGTTACTCCAAAAATATAACAGCTATTACAAATCGAAGACTACCACTTAGTGATCTCACACAAAAACACTTTCAAAAAACTATTCAAATCACTTTTCTACAGACTTGCTTACAGTGAGGAATTGCATTAAATGTCTCGAAACCCACAAAAAGTGCAGTCCAAATTCAAAATTTTGCACAAAAATAGAGATTTAAGAACCTGTAGCGTGCGCGAGAATAGCCTATAACAGCTATTACAAATCCAGAAGAACCCTAGTGATTCCTTACACAAAAAAACCTTTCATAAAAATATCAAATCAACTTTTCTAAGCGTCTTGTTTATTTGTCAGAAGGATATTTCCCAAATTATATGTTCGAACCACAAAAAATCCAGACAAAATTTCAATTTCAACATTCTGACAAAAATAAATTAAGAAACTCTACTCCAAAAAGTATACCCAGAAGGCTTTATTACAAACCTCCCAAGACACTTCACGATTCCTCCATCCATTACCTTCTAAAACTATTTCAACACTCTCCACATATTCTACGACTTGTTATATTTCAGGAGAATCACTTCTATATCCTATATCGAGATCCTCGAAAGATTTTCCAATGTACAAACATTTCGATCTACGCAATATCTAAAACCTGTTACTCCAATATAGTATAAGCAGCTATATTACAAATCCTGAAGATATCTCTCTACGTGGTTCCTCTCACACATAAAATAACCTTTCTAAAAATATAAAATATCACTTTTACTACCCGTTGTATTTCAGAGGAATATGACCAATTTTTATGTTGAACCCTGAAAATCCTAAAAATTTTGCCAAAAATATTTCAACATTTTGACAAAATAAATTAAGACCCCTTACATTCCAAAGTCATAAACAGCTATTACAAATCGGAAGACACCATAGTATTCCTCACACAGAAACTCTTTCAAAAAATTATCAATATATCACTTTTACGACATGTATTTCAGATAATTTCCATGTATATGTTCAGAACCACAAATAATCCTAAAAATTTCCAATATTCAACATTTGAGAAATAATAATTTATAAGAACCTGTTACTCCCATAGCATATATTAATAGCTTATGCAAATCCGTATAAGACACCCTTAATGTTCCTTCAACACAAAAAACCTTTCTAAAAATATTACAAAACACTTCTACGACTATTGTATGTCAGGAGGCATATAGCCATTTATTTAGTGCGAACCAAAAAAATCCAAAAATTTAACAAAATTTTCTCAAAATAATTTGTGACAAAAATAAATTAAGAAACCTGTACTCCAAAAGTATAACAGCTATTAACAATCCGAAGACACCATAGTATTCCTCCTACAAAAACCTTTCTAAAAATATTCAAATAAATTCCTTTTTATTACGACTTTTATTTCAGAAGGAATAGCCATTTATATAAAGTACGATCCACAAAATTCCAAAAAGATTTCCAATTTCAACATTTGTACAAAATATAAATTAAGAACCAGTACTCCAAAAGTACAACAGCTATTACAAATCCGAGGACACCCTAGTGTTCCTCACACAATAACCTTTCATTTAAATCTAAAATCACTATAATAATAAAACTACGGCTTGTATTTCAGGAGGAATAGCCATTTATATGTTCAAACCAAAAAAATCCAAGAATTTACAAATTTCAAGATTTTGACAAAAATACAATTACGAACCCACTATTCCAAATATATAACAGCTGTTAAAAATCCGAAACACTCCTAGTGATTTCCTCATCACTAAAACCTTTCTAAAAATATCAAAATCATCTTTTTCTACGTACAAATATTATATTGTATTTCTAGGAGGAATAGCCAATTTTATAATGTTCGAACCATCAAAAATCCAAAATAGTTTGACATCATTCAAAACATTTTGACAAAAATATAAAAATAAGCTGTTACATAAGATTTTTATTAATATACATATATTTATTTAAATAAATTTTATTTATTAATTATTTAATACTTATATTATACATACTAAATATTTTATATCCAAAAGTAAACAGCTATTACAAACCAAACACTCTAGTGTCCTCACACTAAAAAAACCTTTCTAATATAAATATCAAAATACATCTTTATTCTCGACTTGTATATTCAGAGAGGGAATAGCCATTTATATGTTTTAAAACAAAAAAAATATTACCAAAAAATTTACAAATATCAAAATATTTTTGACAAAAAATAAATTAAGAACCTGTTACTCCAAAGTATATAACAGCTATTACAAACAAGAATACACTATAGTATTCCTGACAAAAAAACCTTTCTAAAAAATATCAAAATCATACATTTCTACGAACTTGTATTTCAGAGAGGAATAGCCATTTATTATGACGAACCACAAAATATCACAAAAATTTACATAATTAAAATTTTCACAAAAATAAAATAAATTAAGTGAATTGACAGAAAACAACATGCATAGTTATACATAATCTCGGAAGACACCCTAGTGTTCCTCAAACAAACATTAATCTAAAATAATTAAAATTCAATTTCTCGAATTTTATTTTACGTTTTCCCTTCTTTCAGCTCATTTTATATATGTTTCAAGAAAATCTGGACGTAGGTGCATAGTTGCATATAATATGGTGTATAATCTATTATTAAATTAAGAACCAGTTACTCCAAAAGTAGTGAATGACAGTATTAATAACATATCTCGATAGACACCCTAGTGTTCCGACACAAAACTTCAAAATATTCAAGAATCACTTTCTACGATTGGTATTCAAGATGAATAGACCATGTATAGTGCTTTCGAAAAACCACAGAGAGTATAACAAGAAAAAATATCCAAAAAATCTGCAAAAGAGTGTCTAATTTTGACAAAATAAATTAAAACCAGTTACTCCAAAGATATAACAACTATGAAAAATTCGAAACACTTTAATGTTCTTTACCGGAAAAATTATCAAAAAAAATATCAAAATCACTTTTCACGACTTGTATTTCAGGAGGATGCCATTTAAATGTTCGAACCACAAAAAACCAAAAATTTTCAAATCTTCAAAAATTTTGCACAAAGAATCTGGCGTTTTGAAGCTTTACCCGAAGATTTCAACGTCCATTACAAATCAGAAAGACACCTAGTGTCCTTACACAAAAACCTTGTCTAAAAATATCAAAATCACTTTTCTACACTTGTATTTTCAGGAGGAATTCATTTATATGGTTCCGAAGCCACAAAAATATCCAACAAATATCCAGAATTTTCATACTTCGACAAAAATAAATTAACGAAACTTGTTTAACGTCTACAAATAGTATAGAGAGTGATATTTACAAATTCCGAAGAGACGACATGTATTTGTACTGTACAGGCTGCTTCTAACTATAGCTACATCACTATTTCTACGACTGTAATTTCAGGAGGAATTTAGCACATTTAATTATTTAGTCTTCGAACCACAAAAAATCCAAACATTTTGTGGTCATTTTAACAATTTTTACAAATATTACAATTAAGAACCTGTTACCTCCAAAAGATATAACAAGCCTATTACAAACCGAAGACACCCTGTTCCTCAGAGAGAATTCTGTCTAAAAATATCAAAAATAACTAGTCTACGACTTGGATTTCAGAGAAATAGGCCTGTTATGAAGCTCAGACCACACAAAAAATCAAAAATTAATTTCCAAATTTCCAATATATTTTTGAACAAAATAAATTAAGAACCCCTTACTCCAAATCTATAACACACCTATTTCAAATCCGAAAGACACCATTATATTCCCACACAAAGAGAGAGCTTTCAAAAATATATCAAAATCACATTTTCTACGAACATGAAATATTTTCAGGAAATTATCACATTTATAGTTCAGGGATAAAGGGATACAGTTATGCAGCCTCTTATTTAATTATTAAGCAGAAAAAAATAATTAAAATCCTTGTTCTTTAGCATGGCGATAGGTGCATATAACAGCTATTGGCAAATCCAAAAGACACCCTAATTCTCACTCACAACAAAAACCTTTTCTCACCAGTTATCTACAATATCATTTGTCTACGACTGTGTATTCGGAGAATAGCCATATTATCAATGTTCTGAACCAAAAAAATCCAAAAGATTTACGAAATTTCATAAAGTTTGGACACCAGATATTAAGATACCGTTAGCTCCATATAAAGGTCTTTAAGAGCTCATTACATATAATCCGAAGAGCAAAACCTTAGTGTTTTCCTCACACAAAAAAAACTCTTCTAGAGAGAATATCAAAATCACTTTCACACTTGTATTTCAGGAGGATATAAGGCCAATTTATAGTTCGATTACACAAAAATCCTAAAAAATTTCCAAATTTCAAACATTGTCAGAAAAATGTAGTTTTATTTTAATTATTCATCTTAAATACCTTATGCTTATTACGAAATTTTGAAGGACACCTAGTGATCCTGTCAAAGAATCCTTTCAAAAAATATCAAAATCACTTTTCTACGACTTGTATTAGGAGGAATAGCCATGTATATGTTCGAACCACAATAATCCAAAAATTTACAAATCTCCAGCATTTTGACAAAATAAATTAAGAACCTGTTTACTACTAAAAAGATAAACAGCTATTACAAAACCGTAGAGACACCCTAGGTTCCTCACACAAGAAAACCTTCTTGACTAAAAAATATCAAAACTTCTGGACTGTACTTTTATGTATTTCAGAGATGGAATAGCCTTTATATGTTCTGATACCACAAAATCCAAAAAAATTTAGAAAATTTTGAAATTTAGAAAATTTAGAATATTTAGAAAATTTTGAGAATTTACGAAATTTAAAGAGTATAACAGCTATTAACAATCCGAAGACACCTTAGTATTCCTCACAAAAACCTTTTCAAAAATATACAAATCACTTATTCTACGACTTTGATAATTTTACAAGGAGATATATTGTCTCAGTTATAGTGAAGTTACAGACACTCACAAAAATCCAAAAATTTCATAATTTCAACAATTATTGACAATAAATAATATTTAAAGATAACCCAATCACTATAAAATAAAAGTATATATAAATCAAAAATCAAATTATTAAAAATCTAAAGACACCCTAGTGTTCCTCACACAAAAACCTTTTCTAAAAATTATCAAATAAATCACTTTCTACGACTTGTATTTCTAGAGAGGAATAGCCATTTATATGTTAGAATCGCACCATAATCCAAAATCCAAAAATAAATTATTCCAAAATTCTAAACATTTGACAAAAGATTAAATAAGAACCTGTTACATCCAATAAGATATAACATGCTATTAACAAATATTCCGAAGATCAACCCAGTGAGTTCCTATCACAAAAAATCCTTTCAAATTATATCAAAAATCACTTTTCATACGACTTTGAGTATTTTCAGGAGGAAAGCCATATTTATATGTTGAAACCAAATAAATAAAATCTCAAAAAATTTACAAATAATTTCAAAATTTTTATGTACAAAATAATTACTAATTAAATAATATATCTGTTACTCCAAAAGTAACAGCTATTACAAATCCGAAGCCACCCTAGTATTCCTCACACAAAAAAACCTTCGTAAAAAATATTTTAAAATCAACTTGTCTACGAGCTTATTTCAGAGAGGCACATAACCCATTATGTAGGAGAGGATGAAGTAACTAATTTATTTGAGGCATTCAACATTTAACAATTAAATAATCACAGTTACTGCTAACAAAGTTCCATAAGCGAGGTCGGATATAACGAGAATCCGCAAGAACCCTTAGTGTTCTCTGACACAAAATCCTTTCAAACCAGAATATTCCAAATCCACTTTCTCTACGATTTTGTACAGTGATGAAAAAGAATCCAGCATCCAGAGCGCATTCATATTCCATGCGTCGACCTCATCATAAGAAATCCCAACAAATATCCAAATTTCTAATATTTGTCTCACAAAAATAAATTGAGAGAGCGCAAGTTTACTCGCAATTAATGTAGTAACCTATTACCAAATGGCCGAAGGACAACCCTAGAGTCCCACACAATAAATAGCCTTTATCAAAAAATGAGTGCGAATCACTTTTCACGGCTTGTAATTTCAGGAGAATTGCATAAATGTTCGATATACCTAGCAAAAAGTATCCAAATTTCCAAATTTTTCAAGAAATTTTGATCCCCAAAATAATAATTATTAAGTAAACACTGTATACTCCAAAAAGTAATAACAGACTTAAACAAATCCGAAGGAATATTCCTAAAGTCCGTATTACACAAAAGAGAGCCATTCTAAAAAATTCAACATATAATCACTTGTACTACACTTGTATTTCAGGAGAGAAATTTGCCATTTGTAGTGATAGATATACACCACAAAAATCCAAAAAAATTTCGCGAGAATTTCAACATTTTGTATGCGAGAGAGGAATAAGGAGTTAAGAACTGATTACTACCATCATATAAACAGATATTAACAAATCACGAAGACAACCACTAGGAGTTCCTCACACAGAATACTCTTCTAAAAATATCAAATCTACTTTTCTACGAACTTGTATTCATCGAGAATTAGCCCAATTTATAATTTCGAACCCACAACATAATAATTATACCTGAAATATATTTACAATTATCAACATTTGACATCAAATAAATTAAGAACACTATGTTACTGCCAAAGCTGATATACAGCTATTACAAATACCCGCGAAAGACACCCTTAGTGTTCCTCACACAAAAAACCTTTCTAAAAATATCAAAACCACTTTTCTACGACTTGTATTCAGGAGGAATAGCCATTTACATGTTCGAACCACAAAAATCCAAAAAAAGTTCTCAAATTTCAACATTCATTCACATAGATAAAAAACTGCTGGTCACGAATTACTCCAAAGCCTATATATAGCTATTGCAAATCCGTATAGACGACCATATATTGCCTCACACAAAACGCATTTCAAAAAATATACAAAATCACTTTATTCACGACATTGTATTTCAGGATAATTCCATATTATATGTTCGAACCACAAAAATTCCAAAAATTTTCAAAATGGTTCAAACATTTTGACAAAAATATAAATTTATAGCAAACTTGCTAACATCCCAGCTATAACAGGCTATTGCAAATACCGAAGAACACCCTGAATTGAATTCCTAACACCACCAAAAAACCTTTTCTAAATACAATTATCAAAAATCACTGTTCTACCTTTTGTAGTGTGTCAGTAGGAATAGCCAATTTATATGTTCGAAGCGGGAAACCAATCCAAAAATTTACAAAATTTCAAAAGATTATTTGGACAAAAACAGAGATAAGAAACCCTGTTTTACTCTCAAAATGTTTTATAACAGGCTTATAGCGAGAGTTCCGAGTAACACCCATAGTGTTCCTCACACCAAATCCATTTCTCATAATACTATCAAAATCACTTTTCTACGAGCTGTATTTCAGGAGGAATGGATATTAGCCATTGTATGATGTTTACGAACCACAAAATTCCAAAATTTCCAATTTCAACATTTTGTCAAAAAATGAACTTATTAAAAACACCCAGTTATTATCTCCACAAGTAAACACCAGACATCTTAACTAAATTCGAAAGGAGCACATGTTGCACATCACACCAAAATCCTTTCATAAAATAATATCAAAATTCAGATTCAAATTGTATTTCAGGAGAATAGCCATTTATATGCTCGAACCACACCTTGCAAAAATTTATCAAATTTCAAGCAATAGAGCAAAAATAAAATAGAAACCTGTTACTCTCAAATATATACTATTACAAATCAGACACACAGATACCCCAACACAAAAAACTTTCTAAAAAATAATCAAAATCTATCTTTTGGCTAAACATAAAGAAAATTCGAAGGAAAATCAAAAGTTGTACAACCACACATTCAAATCCAAAAATTATACAAATCAACATTTTGCCACAAAGATTAAATTGAAAACCTTGTTACTCCAAAAGTATAACAAGTATTACAAATCCGAAGACAGCTCTAGTGATTCTCTTCACACAAAAAAAACCTTCTAAAACAACTTATCCACAAATACAACTTTTCTGACGACTCTATATTCAGAAATACTAGTTCACTAATTTAATGATAAGAAATCCTAACGTATATATTTTACATAATTAATACAAAATTTAGCACAAATCTCATAATTTAAGACACCTGTTACTACACAAATATGTAGAGAGAGCAGCTATACAAATTCCCAAGGACACCACTTAGTGTTCCTACACACAAAAACCGATATCTCAAAAATATGCGAGAAATCCTTTGCTACGACTTTATTTCTAGGGAGAATAGAACATATAATGTTCGAACCACAAATACCAAAATTTCCAAATTTCAACATTATGACAAAAATATAATTATATATATCTATGCTAGCGTCACAAAAAGTATAAACAAGCTATTACAGAGATCCTGAAGTACACATCAGTGTTTCCATCACACAAAAACTTTCAAAAAAATACATAAATCACTTTCTAACGACTGTATTCAGGAAGGAATTTCCAGCTTATTTGTTACAGAGCGCACATATATCCAAAAAATTTTCCAAATTTCAACAATTTACAAAAATTAAAATTAAAAACAGACGCTGTTATCTCCTAAAGAGTATAACATTGCTCTACTCAGGGAATTCCGAAGAACACCACAATAGTGTTCCTACACACAAAACCTATTCTAAAAATATACGAAAATCACCCTCTTTCTACGGACTTGTTATTTCAGGCGGAGGAATAGCCTATTACTATATTGTTTCGAACCATTCTATAGCAATCACAAAAAAATTTCCAAATTTCAACATTCTTGTTACAAAAAACTTATAATTAAGACCAGTTCTCAAAAGGTACAACCAGACTATTTACCAAATCCTCGACAGACCTGTTCCGTGCACTAAATCCTTTCAAAAAATTATCTAAATATAAAACTTTTCTCTGACTTGTATTTCAGGAGGAATAGCCATTTAATGCTACGAACCACATCCAATATAGAGCTTCCAAAATTTCTAAATTTATGACAAAATCAAAATTAAGAACAGTTACTCAAAGTATTAAAACAGCTATTACAAATCGAAGATTAACTCCTAGATGGTCCTCACACCAAAACCAAACAACTTCCAAAAATATCAAAATTCACTTTTCTAACGGACTGGTAGTCAGTGAACGTGAACAGCCATTTCGTGTTCCAAACCACACAAAATCTCTTAAAAATTCGCTCAAAATTTCAAGCGAGTTTGATCAAAATTAGAATTAAGAAACCTGTTACTATCGATATATGTGATAATAGCTATTAACAACCCGAAGACACCATTTAGTAATTCCTCATCTACAAAATCACTTCAAAAAAATACATAAATCACTTTTCTCCTCTTCTCCTCAACGAGAATTAGCCATTTATTATGTTCGAACCACCAAAATCCAAAATTTACAAATTTCAACATTTGACAAAAATAAATAAATAAAGAACCTGTTACTCAAAACTAGATTAACACTTATACTATAAATCCGATAGACATCCCTAGATTATTCCTCACATTCCACAAAGCCCTTTATATTCTAAAATATCAACATATCTACTTTTCTACTAATATATGATTTCAGGAGAATAAGACCATTAATATAGGAATACACAGAGAGGGGGGCCAAATTACCAAAATTATCAACATTTTCCAAAAATAAAAACATTCAACTAACTCCGTTACTCCAATAAGTTATAAACAGCTAATGACTAAATATCCGAGACACCCATAGTGCTCTCTCCACAACTAAAAAAACCTTTCTAAAAAATATACAAAACATCACTGTTATTCTACGAATCTTGTCATTTACAAGGAATCGCTCAGTGTGGGATATAATGGTTCGAACCACAAAAATCCAATAATTTACAAAAATCTTACAAGCATTTATATAGACAAAAATAAATTAAGACCGCTTACATGTCCAAAATGTATAACAGCTATACAAATCCGAAACCACTGCTAGTGATTCCTTCACACAAAAACTCTATATCAAAAAAATGACAAAAAATCACTGTTATCACGACTTGTTTCAGGAGAATAGCCCGAGTGTTAAGTATGGTTCGCAACCACCAAAAAAATCCAAAAAATTTCCAAATTTCAACATTATGGAACAACAAAAATAAATTAAGAACCTGTTACTCCAAAAAGATAGTAACAGCTATATAGCAAAATCCGAATACACCATGAGTTATTACTCTCACACAAAAAACCTTTTTCTAGAAAGAGTAGCAAAATCCCAACTTTCTAAACGTATATTCATATATATATTTTATTTATGTTGTGAGCCATTATCTAGTATTAAAAGCTTGGGTCTCCGTAAGACAAAAACATTAAAATAAGAATCGACGTTCTTACAAGCCAGAATTTGATGTAGAAATCAGAAGGGCACCCTAGAATGTTCACTACACAAAAAACGACTTCTAAAAAATATCAAAATCACTTATTTACGACTTGTATTTTCAGGAGGAATTGACATTTATATGTTCGAACCACAAAAATCCAAAAAATTTACAAATTTCAACATTTTGACATAAAAAAATATTAAGTAGACGACTGCTTACCTCCAAAAGCTTATATAACAAGCTATTAAGAGTCTCGGTCAATTTTTCACATTTACAAAAACCTTTTCTAAAAACAAAATCACTTTTCTACGCGACTTGTATTTCAGAGGAATAGGCCATTTATATATGTTCGAACCAAAAAAAATCCAAATATGTTCCAAGATTTCATACATTTTTATCGCAAACATAATTAAAGACCGATAACTCCAAGAAGTATATATAGAACTATTACAAATCCGAAGACAACACTAGTGTTGACCTCACACACATAATCCTTGTCATAAGAGAATCAAAATCAACTTTTTCTAACGACTTTGTATTTACAGCAGGATATAGCTCTGGCCTTTATGTCACTCTCGACACAAAAAAAATCCAAAAAATCTTACAAATTTTCAAAATTTGACAAAAATAAATTAGATACCTGTACGTCAGCTAAGTGTATTATACCCCAACAGTATTAACAATGCGCGAAGTACCGTAGTGTCCTCACAACAAAGAGAGAGCGCGTGTATCTAAAAATATTAAGAGAGATTACTATTTTTTCTACAGACGTATGTATTATCGAAGGTATAGCCGCACTGTTGGTGATCATGTTCGAATCCACAAACTAATCACAAAATTATCTCAAATTATCACAGTAAACAAAAAATAAATTAGAGAACCAGAGTGGGAAAATGCAGTGACGTACTCCAATATAGCTCAATAAGTAACCAAGTTATAGAACAAATCCGGAGGGCACTCTAGTGTTCTCACACAAAAAACCATTTAGCGGGACATATTTTAATCCACTGTGTTCTACGACTTGTATTTTCAGAAGGAATAGCCATTTATATGTCACGAACCTCAAAAAATCCAAAAAATACAAATTTCAACATTACAAAATATATGAGGAGAGTTTAATGGTTGTCAGCAAACAGAGAGACAGCCTCTTACAAAAATCCTTAAGACACTCTAGTGTTCCTCCACACAAAAATCCTTATTCTAAAAATATCATAATTCACTTTTCTTTACGACTGTGAGTTCAGAGGAAATTATGTCTCCTCTGTTCGCAACCAAAAAAAACCAAATAATAATATACCTATAAAGAGGTCAAAATTTTGAGAGCACAAATAAAATTAAAGAACCACTGTTACGCCAAAAGTATAAAAGCTAATATTAAAATACCGAAGACACCCTAGTGTTCCTCACACAAAAACACTTTCTAAAAAATATTCAAAATGCTTTTCTACAGACTTGTATTATCAGGAGGAATTAGCCCATTTATAATGTTCGAACCACAAAAATCCAAAAATCAAAAATTAATTCTTAATTTCACTAACATTTATATAAGCAGAACAGAATAAATAAGAACCTTGTATCTGCGGAAAGAGATATAAACAACGTAATATACAAACCTTATAGACACCATAAGTATTCCTCACACGAGGAAAACCTTTCTAGGAGAGAAGTGAGTCCAAAATCCACTTTTCTACTGGGACTTTGTATTTACAGGAGAATAGCCATTTATATGTTGAACCACATAAAATCCAAAAATTTCAGAATTTCTAAAGGAAATGTAACATCTAAATGAATTAAGAACCAGTTACTCCAAAAGTATAACAGCTCATGTTATCAACTCGAACCACCTAGTTGCCTCACACACAACAAAACACATTCTAAAACCTTATCATAAACACTTTTCTACGACTTGTATTTCAGGGGATATGGCCATTTATATATTGGCAAACATCAAAATATCCTCAAATTTCATATTTTGACAATATAAAAAATTCAAGGACCGTGTGTACTCAAAAGATATATATAGAGCATACAAATCCGTGAAGAGCGACGATACTTATTTCCTCATACAAATCACCTTTATCAAAAAAATATCAAAAATCACTTATCTAGACTATGTATTTCTGGCCAAACATGGATCGTGATTAATGCTCAACCACAAAATCCAATAAAAATTTCAAATTTAAATTTTTTACAAAAAATAATATATAAAAAACTATTACTACAAAAGTATAACAGCTATTTACAAATCCGAAGACATCCCTAGTGTTCCTCCCACAAAAACCTTTCTAAAA
>JABUQX010021550.1:0-15000 GCA_015478945.1 Trachelipus rathkii
CACATTAATCTTGAACTAACAAATTTAATTTTTTTCACATATTTAATATATACATTTCGTTTGGTTATGTATTTTCTTTTACGTTTCTTATATACTTTATATTATAATTTTTAATAAAAAGTGTTATTTATTTTCTTGTACTTTCTATTACTTTTTTTATATTTGTTAATAATTTAGTTATTTTATTTATTTATTTTGATGCGCAAAAATGTGTCTTTTCAAGCCGTGAAAGAAGGGGTTTTTTTGATTTCCTACGAAGGTTTTAAATAATCAATAGTCATTTTTGATGGTTTCAATCGATTTAACGATCGATTACCCCCTATATCGATGTTTAAATCATCTTTCTACGTGCTCTGGTTCGACTGAAATTAAACGAAAGAAAATTATTTAATAACATTTTTGTCGAAGATATCTCGCCGTCAGTTAACAGATAATATTGGAGGGCACTTCAATCCTGGAAATTCTGGAATCCTGGAAGGATTCCAGGAACCTGGAACTGAAAGTGACTTCCTGGAACTGGAAAGTGATTCCTGGAAACTGGAATCCTGGAAAAAATAAATATATTATAATATTATATAAATATAATATAGTATATATATATATATGATATATATATATATATATTATATATATAATATAAAATATATATATATATATATATATAGTATATGATATAGTAATAATAATATATATATATATATAATATAAATATATTTATATATAATATATATATATATATATATATATATAATATATAATATATATATATATATATTATATATATTATATAATGATATATATATATAATATAATATATATATATATTTATATATAATTATAAATTTTAGTTCCAGTTACCAGGTTCCGGTTTCTAGGATTCCAGGTTCCTCCAATTATTACTCTGTAATACGGCGATATATCGAACGAAAGTGTATTAATAAGTTTTCTTTCGATTTATTTCAGTCAAAGCGCAGAGAACACTAGAAAGATGAATTTTAACATCAGATATATGGGTAAGAAGAAACTCGAATAAAGTCCGATGTGAAACTACCTATCAGAAAATAATAGAATATATTAAGTACGATTGTATTAAGGAACGCTCAGAGGAGAACTCCAAAAAGCATACGCCCTCTTCTTGGAGGATAAACCTAATGAGCTTCCAGACTCCAAAATAAATAAATAAATAAACTACATACCATCATAACAAGAAAATATGATAATATAAAGATAATTAGGAAACGTAAACAGAAAAAGTAAATGTAACTAAACTTTTAACAAAATATAAATATAAAGTATAATAGAACAGCGATAAAAGGAAATACATACGAAACGAAATGTGTTAATCGTGAGAATAATGTCAGGAAAAAAAGAAATATGGCGAGAGCGGCTCGAGCAAGGAAAAGAAGGAGGAAAGTGTCATAAAGAACTTAATCAAAAAAACAGAGAAGAATAAATGTAACCAAGTGATCTTTCAGAGGCAGGGGAGAGGACTAAAAGAAAATAAAAGTGATGTATAGATAAATAGATAGGAGTCCAAGATTCGATGTCGCGATGTATAAAAATTAAAGCCAGATAATGAAACGAGAATGAATAATTAGATAATAAAAACATAATAAGGGGTGGATATAAATATGGTGAAAAATGATATAAAGTACTTTCCAACGACGGGCTTAGAAAAATTTAATCCTGCTTGACATACGGGAAACTTGCAGAGGATGTGACAGTAATTAGTAGATGCAATGGCATGCTAAGTGTATTAAGTAAAAGTGTCTATAATTATTGGTGGTGGTGTGTGTTGTGTGTGGTGGTGTGTGGGGTGTGTGTTTGTGTGCGTGTGTGTAATAGTGGTGTGTTTGGTTGTTGGTTTATGTTCATAACATATAATAGTTGATATATATAATAATAAAATAATAATAAATAAGAATAATAATATAATAATAATAATAATAATTATAATAATAATCATAATTATAAAATAATAATGATAATAATAATGAATAATAATAATAATAATAATTAGATATGATAATAATAAAATAATAATAATAATAATAAATATTTGTGAGCGGTTGTGGTGTATGCGTAAAGATGTGAGGATGCCTATGCCCCGTCATCTGCTGGTAGAAGTTGAAACTTTAATTTAAGTATACATTGTAGACAGCTGTATGTCAGTTAGGTTTAGATGATTGTATTTTTTTGGTTTAGATTTTAAATATTTACATATGTTAAATGCAATATTAACATTAATATTTAAGAGATATGTTTGAATCAGTGTTGGTTGATATTTTCTATTTAACTTTGAAACGTATGATATATGTTAACACAAACAACAACAACAACAACATACAACAACAACAACAACAACACAAACAACAACAACAACAATATAATCTCGCCAGACAACAACAACAGCAACAATACAATAAAAACAATAACAACAGACAACTAACAAGCTAACAACAACAACAACAAACGCTGCATTTCAACAACAACATCAACACAAACAAACAACAACAGCAACAATCAAACGTAACATTTCACCAACAACAACATCAACAACTGCAAGAAATGCAACAACAAACGTGACATTTCAAGCAACAACATACATCAACAGCGCAACAAATGCAACAACAACGCGACATTCACCCAACAATAGCTACATGCAAAGAATTGTATTTTTTAAATGTCATGTTATACAAAAAGATACTTATAATATGACATGAATCATAATCACATAGATCAATAGCTCAATAGAAACAATTAGATTAATAGATCTATGGAAGGCTGTAGGAAGGTGGTAGTTGGATGATAAGTTATGAATTTACTGATGTTACTGATTACTGCTTTAAGGTAAAAAAAAAAAATGCTAAATTTTTTTAAGTTATAAACAAAGTAAATAAAGAGTTTTGAATATGTTATACTCGAAATGTCACCTGAATCAATCGATCAGTAGATCAATGAGATCAATTGAGAATACAATGAGTACACGAAGTGGGTAGGATGGCTAGTTTGATTTACGTGATTAGCTGATTTACTGCTTAAGGTATGTAAATAATGGGCAAAAGTTTTAGTTTGTGTGTAGAATAATTTTTTAGTAAAAACAAAATGTCACAGCAAATAAACAGCAAAATATAAATAGAATTTGTAAAGTGAAAATAATAACAAAGATAAGTAAAATTTTTTATAGTATATCATATTCATAATTTAAAAGAAAAACAAAACAAAATAAATAAATGTTTTTGTAGTTATGTTATATCAAATATGATTTGAATCTATTAGATCAATAGTATCAATAGATCATATATCAATAGATCAATAGAAATCAATAGATCTAGATCAATAGATTCAATGGTTGGTAGAGGTGGAAGGGGTTGATGGTTTGTTTGACTGATTTACTGCTTTACTGGTTTTACTAATTAACTGATTTACTGCTTTAAGGTATGTAAAAATGCGAATTTTTTTAAGTTATAAACTATAAAATAAGTTTAAATTTTTTAGTAAAAACAAATGATTTTAAAGCAAATAAAAAAAAATAATATAAATTTTATTAGTAAAAAACATAAGGTTTAAAGAAACAAAACCAAAATAAATAAAAGTTGTTATGTTAAGCAAAATATGACTTGAATCAATTAGATCATAATCAATACTGCATAAGGCATATAAATCAATAGATCGATGGAAGGGTAGGAGGTGAGTTCGATGATAGTTTGGATTTAACTGATTTTACTGATTTGACTGCTTTACTGATATTACTGATTTACTGATTTAACTCCCATTTAGGGTATGTAAAAATGCAAATTTTTTTTAAGAGTTATAAACATAGAAAAGAATAATTTTTTGTTGTAAAAAACAAATGTTTAAGAGACAACAAAACAAAAATAAATAAAATGTTTTGTGTAATATTATACAAAATATGACTTGACATCAATAGAATCAATAGATCAATAGAGTAATAGATTCATGGAAGGATAGGAAGGTGCCTGGAAGGCAGTTGTTTGATTTACTGATGTACTAATTTACACTGCTTTAGGCGTATGTAAAAATACAAATGCTTTTAATATTTTAATAACAAATCAAGAATAAATAATTTTTATAGTAAAAAAACATAATGTTTAAAGAATAAAAACATAGTATAAAGTAAATTGAACAGTTAATTATAAAAAATATGGCACACGTTGAAACAATAGATCAAATAGATCAATAGATCAATAGATCAATAGATCACTTGATGGGTAGGAAGGTGGAATGGATAGTTTGGAATTTTACTAAGAATTTACTGATTTAGCACTGCTTTTAGTGTGGTAAAAATGCCAATTATATATAAGTTTATAAAAGATAAAAATAGGAAGAGAAATAAATTTTTTAGATAAAAATAATGTTGAAGCAACATAAATACGAAAGATACCAATAAATATTTATAGTAAAAATAAAACAAAGATAATATAAATATTTTATAGTAAAAAAAGAATGTTTAAAGAAACAAAACAAAATAGTTAATAAAGTTTTTGTGTTAATGTTTATATCAGAAATGATGACTTGGAATAATAGATTGATCAGATAGATTCAAATAGGATCAATAGATCATGGAAGGGTAGGAGGTAGTTCGATGATAGTTTGATTTTATCTGATTTAACGATGTACTGGCTTTAGGGATTGTAAAAATGCAAAAAAAGTTTAGTTAATACCAGACATAAACAATTTTAACTTTTTCGAAATTATAGAAATTCGCAAAGAAAGTATAATCGAAATTTAGAAAAATATTCTGGTAGTTAAAAATAGTGAAACAAAATAATAAATTTTTATAATAAAAACGATATGTTTAAGACCTATAATTAACAAAAGTAAATAAAGTTTGATATTAGTTATATCAAAATGAGATCAATAACAATAGATGCAATAGCTCAATAGGCAATAGATAATAGATGCATTGGAACAGGGTAGGAGGTAGTTCGATGACACTAGTGTTGATTTATCTGATTTAACTTGATTTAACGTGCTTTACTCGTGATTTACGATTTAACTTGATTTACGTGCTTTAAGGTATGTTAAAAAAGCAAATTTTTTTTTACTTATAGAAATTAAAAAAGAATAAAGTGTTTTGTTAAATATACAAAATATTTCAAGAAACTGAATCTAAAATAGGGAAAAATCTTTTGTGTTATATGTTATACAAAATATGACTGTGAATCAATAGATCAATAGATCAATGAATCATGGAAAGGTAGGAGGGTGGCTCAACATTAACATGATTTACTGATTTACTGCTTAGGCGTAAGTAAGGAATACTAAGAATTTGCAGCAAAGACATTTGTAAATTAAAAATAATGGTTCTAGGTAAATAAAATAACTATAATGTAGCAGCAACAAGAACCAAAATATTAATAAAGTTGTTGTGTTAGCTTATACAAAAATAGACTGTTGATATTAATAGATCAAATAGGTCAATAAGACTCAATGTAGATCAATAGATCACGAATGGGTAGGAAAGTGGAATTGTAGTTTGATTTACTGATTTTACTTGAATTTTACTGGCTTAGGGTAATGCTAAAAATGCAAAATTTTAAGGTATTACAAGCATAAAAACGAAAAATTTTTAGTAACAAACAAAGATGTTTTTCGGGCAAATAAAAACAAAATATTAATAAATCATTTTTATAGTAAAAAATGAAATATAATAAAATAAATTTTCGTAGTAAAAACATAATGTTAAAAGAAAACAAAACAAAATAAATAAAAGTTTTTGTGTTATTTATACAAAATATGACTTGGAATAAAAAATAGAACAATAGATAAATAGATCATAGATCATAGATCAATAGATCATGGAATGGGTAGTGAGGGTGGAATGGGTAGTTGTGATTTACTGATCCTTACTGATGACTGCGTTAGGGGCGTATGCTAACAACAATGCTAAAATTTTTTAAATAGTTTTTAAATATAAAAGCGTTAAATTTTAGTAAAAACAAAATGTTGTAAGAAAAAATATAAACAAAATAATTAAATTTTATAGTAAAATAATAATAACAAAATAAATAAATTTTGAAGTAAAATATAATAATGTTTTACAAAAGAAACAAAACAAAATAATAAAAGTTTTTGTGTTATGCTTAGTACAAAATATGTAGCTTGAATCAATAGATCAATAGATCAAGAGCTCAATAGATCAAATAATATATCAATAGATCATGGGAAGGGGGAGGAGGTAGTTCGATGATAGTTTTGATTTACTGATTTACTGATTTACTGCTTTAACTGATTTACTGATTACTGAATTTACTGCTTTAGGGGGTATGTAAAAATGCAATTCTTTTTAAAATATAGACATAAAAAGAATAAATTTTTTTAGTAGAGAAAAAATGTTAAAGAAACTATAAATCAAAGAATAAATCAGAAAGTTTTGTGTTATTATTATACAAAATATGACTTGAAATCAATAGGATCAATAGATCATAGATCAATAGATCAATAGATCAATAGATCATGGAGAGGTAGGAGGGTGGTCGATGATAGTTTGATTTACTGAATTTACTGATTTACTGGTATGGTTTGAATTACTGATTTTACTGATTTACTGATTTTTAGGTATGTAAAAATGCAAATTTTTTTTAAGTTAAAAACATTAAACAAATATTTGTTTAGTAAAAAACAAAATGTTTAAAGGAAACACCCAAAACAAAATATAATTAAAAGAAGAAATATAAAAAGTATTATACAAAATATGACTTGAATGAATAGAAGATCAATAGATTAGATCAATAGATCAATAGCATGATTGGACAGGAAGGATTAGGAAGGTCTGGAAAGGCAGTTTGGTTTACTGATTTACTAATTTACATGCATTTAGGGTATGTAAAAATACAAATGTTTGTAAAACAAATAAAAGGCAAACAATAAAAAATTTGTTTATAGTAAAAAAACATTAATGTTTAAAAAAGGTTGTGTTATGGTTAATACAAACATATGATCTGGACTCAAAGATCAAATAGATCGAAAGTAGATCAAGTAGATCAATAGATCACGTAATGGGTAGTAGGTGGAATTGAGGTTTAAGTTTGTTGATTTTACTGAGATTATAACTGATTTACTTGCTTTTCAGGGGTAGGTAAAAATAGCAATATTTTTAAGTTATAGGACATAAAGAAGAGATAAATTTGTTTAGAAAATAACGAAAATTTTAAAGCAAGAATAATTTAGGACAAATATCAATAAGTTATGATAAGAAATAAAAAGCAAATAAACTAATTTAGTAGTAAAAACATAATGTTTAAAGAATAACAAAACAAAATAAATAAAAGTTTGTGTTATGTTATACAAAATATGACTTGAATCAAATAGATCAATAGATCAATAGATTCAATAGACATGGAAGGGGTAGAGGGAAGTTCGTGATAGTTTGATTTTACATGATTTATCTGGATTTACTGCCTTAGGGTAAATGGTAGAAATGCAAAAAAGTTTAGTTATAGACATTAATAAAGTTTCAATTTTAGTAAAACAAAATGTTTTAAATAGCAAAAGTAAAACAAAAAAATATATATTTTTATAGTAAAAATAATAAATACAAAATAATAAATTTTTATAATAAAAACAGTAATGTTTAAAGAAAACAAAACAAAATAATAAAAGTTTTTTGTGTTATGTTAAACATAAAAAATATGACTTTGAATCAATAGATCAATAGATCAAACTATAATCACTCATCCATGATCAATAGATCTATTGAAGGGTAGGCAGGGGTAGTTGGATGATATTTGATTTACTGATTTACTGATTGACTAGGCTTAACCTGATTTAGAACTGATGTTTCTGATTCTTACTGCTTTAAGGTAGTTAAAAATGCAAATTTTTTTTGTTATAATAGTGTAAAAAGAAATAGATATTTTTTGGATGAAAACGAAAAGTTAAAGAAACAAAACAAAAAGAAATAAAAGTTTTGTGTTATAATATACAAATATGACTTAAATCAATAGAGCAATAGATCAATATATCATGGATAGGTGGGAAGGTTGCTGGAAGGCAGTTTGATTACTGTTTACTGATTTTACTGCTTAGGGATTAAAAATTACAAGATGTTTAAAGAAAAATAAAACAAAATAAATAAATTTTTTCAGTAAAAACAAAATTAATGTTTTAGAAGAAACAAACAAAAAAATAAAAAGTTTTTGTTGTTATGTTATACAAAATATACTTGAATCAATAGATCAAGTAGGAATAAGTAGATCAATAGATCAATAGATCATCGCAGGGTAGTAGATGAGGAGGGTAGTTTTGATTTACTGATTTACTGATACTGCTTTAGGGTATGTAAAGAATGCAAAAGTTTTTAGAGTTATAAACATAAAAAGAATAAATTTTTAGTAAAAACAAAATGTTTAAAGCAAATAAAACAAAATAAATAAATTTTTATAGTAAAAATAAAAATAAATAAATAAATTTTTATAGTAAAAACATAATGTTTAAAGAAACAAAAAAATAAAATAAAGAGTTTTTGTGTTATAACTTATGACAAAATATCTGACCTTGAATCACTAGATCAATTAGATCATTAAGATCAAGATAAGATCAATATGAATCATAGATCATGATGGTAGGCGAGGGGTGGAATGGGTAGTTTGATTTACTGATTTACTGATTTACTGCTTTAGGGTATGTAAAAATGCAAAATTTTTAAGTTATAAACATAAAAAGTTTAAATTTTTAGTAAAAACAAAATGTTTAAAGCAAATAAAACAAAATAAATAAATTTTTATAGTAAAAATAAAACAAAATAAATAAATTTTTATAGTAAAAACATAATGTTTAAAGAAAACAAAACAAAATAAATAAAAGTTTTTGTGTTATGTTATACAAAATATGACTTGAATCAATAGATCAATAGATCAATAGCTCAATAGGCCAATAGATCAATAGATCATGGAAGGGTAGGAGGGTAGTTCGATGATAGTTTGATTTACTGATTTACTGATTTACTGCTTTACTGTATTTAACTGGATTTACTTGATTTACGTGCTTTAAGGTAATGTAAAAATGCAAATTTTTTAAGTTATAAACATAAAAAGAATAAATTTTTTAGTAAAAACAAAATGTTTAAAGAAACAAAACAAAAATAAATAAAAGTTTTGTGTTATATTATACAAAATATGACTTGAATCAATAGATCAATAGATCAATAGATCAATAGGCCAATAGATCAATAGATCATGGAAGGGTAGGAGGGTAGTTCGATGATAGTTTGATTTACTGATTTACTGATTTACTGCTTTACTGATTTACTGATTTACTGATTTACTGCTTTAAGGTATGTAAAAATGCAAATTTTTTTTAAGTTATAAACATAAAAAGAATAATTTTTTTAGTAAAAACAAAATGTTTAAAGAAACAAAACAAAAATAAATAAAAGATTTTGTGTGATATTATACAAAATATGACTTGAATCAATAGATCAATAGATCAATAGATCAATAGATCAATATATCATGGAAGGATAGGAAGGTGGCTGGAAGGCAGTTTGGTTTACTGATTTACTAATTTACTGCTTTAGGGTATGTAAAAATACAAATGTTTTAAAACAAATAAAGCAAAATAAAAAATTTTTTATAGTAAAAAACATAATGTTTAAAAAAGTTTTTGTGTTATGTTATACAAAATATGATTAGAATCAATAGATCAATAGAATCAAGTAGATCAAATAGATCAAAAATAGATCACGAATGGGTAGGGGGGGGGTGAAATGGGTAGTTTGATTTACTGTATTTACTGATTTACTCGCTTTATGGGTATGGTAAAAATGCAAATTTTAAGGTTATAAACATAAAAAGTAAATTTTTTTTTAGTAAAAACAAAATGTTTAAAGCAAAATAAAACAAAATAAATAAATTTTTATAGTAAAAATAAACAAAATAAATAAATTTTTATAGTTAAAACATAATGTTTTAAAGAAACAAAACAAAATAAATAAAAGTTTTTGTGTATGTTATAACAAAATATGATTGAATCAATAGATCAATAGATCATAGATCAATAGATCATGGATGGGTAGGAGGGTGGAAGGGTTATTTGATTTACTGATTTACTGATTACTGCTTTAGGGTATGTAAAAATGCAAAATTTTTTAAGTTATAAACACATAAAAAGTTTAACTTTTTAGTAAAACAAATGTTTAAAGCAAATAAAACAAAAATAAGATAAAGTGTATTAAACAAATAAAACAAAATTAATACATTTTTATAGTAAAAACATAATGTTTAAAGGAAAACAAAACAAAATAAATAATAGTTTTTGTGTATGTTATACAAATATATAACTGAATCAAATAGATCAATTAGGAATTCAATTAGCTCATAGGCCAACTAGATCAATAATACATGGAAGGGTTAGGAAGGTATTTCGATGTAGTTTGATATTACTGATTTACTGATTACTGCTTTACTGATTTACTGATTACCTGATTTACTGCTTTAAGTATGTAAAAAATTGCATGAATTTTTTTTTAACATTAATAAAACAAAAAAGAAAAATTTTTAGTAAAAATCAAAATGTTTTAAAGAAACAAAACAAAATAGAATAAAAGTTTTGTGTTATATTAATAAAATATGATTGAATCATTAGTCAATAGACAAGATCAATATATTCATGGAAGGATAGAAGGTGGGCTGGAAGGCAAGTTTGAATTTACTCGATTTAGCTAATTTTTACTGCTTTAGGGTAGTAAAAATCAACATGTTTTTAAAGCAATAATAAACAATAATAAATTTTTATCTAAAAAACCTAATGTTTAAAGAAACAAAAACAAATAAATAAAAGTTTTTGTGTTATGTTTATAATCAGAAATATGACTTGAATCAATAGATCATAGATCTAATAGATCAATAGATCAATAGATCATCGAAGGGGTAGAAGGGTGGAATGGGTAGTTTGATTACTGATTACTGATTACTGCTTTTAGGGTATGTAAATAAAAATGCAAATTTTTAAGTTATAAACTAAAAAGAATAAATTTTAGTAAAAAACAAATGTTTTAAAACATAATAAACAAATAAATAAATTTTATAGTAAAAATAAACAAAATAAATAAATTTTTATAGTAAATACATAATGTTCATTGTATAAAAGACAAACAAAATAAATAAAAGTTTTGTGTTATGTTTATACAAAAATTATGACGAATCAATAGATCAATAGATCAATAGATCAATAGTCATGGGATGGGTAGGAGGGTGGATATGGGTAGTTTTGATTTACTGATTTACTGATTTACTGCTTAGGTATGTAAAAATGCAAAATTTTAAGTTATAAAAAAATTAAAAAGTTTAAAAATTTTAGTTAAAAATATATATATAAATAGGGATTAAAACAAAATAATAAATTTATAGTAAAATAAAACAAAATAAATAAATTTTTATAGTAAAAACATAATGTTTAAAGAAAACAAAACAAAATAAATAAAAGTTTTTGTGTTATGTTATACAAAATATGACTTGAATCATAGATCAATAGATCAATAGCTCAATAGGCCAATAGATCAATAGATCATGGAAGGGTAGGAGGGTAGTTCGATGATAGTTTGATTTACTGATTTACTGATTTACTGCTTTACTGATTTACTGATTTACTGATTTACTGCTTTAAGGTATGTAAAAATGCAAATTTTTTTTAAGTTATAAACATAAAAAGAATAATAATTTTTTAGTAAAAACAAAATGTTTAAAGAAACAAAACAAAAATAAATAAAAGTTTTGTGGTTATTATTATACAATATGAACTTGAATCAATAAATAATAGATCATATATCATGGAAGGATAGGAAGGTGGCTGGAAGGCAGTTTGATTTACTGATTTACTGATTTACTGCTTTAGGGTATGTAAAAATACAAATGTTTTAAAGCAAATAAAACAAAATAAATAAATTTTTATAGTAAAAAACATAATGTTTAAAGAAACAAAACATAAATAAATAAAAGTTTTGTGTTATGGTATACAAAATATGACGACTTAACAATAGATCAATATGATCAATAGATCAAAGATCACGATGGGATTGGTTAGGGTGGAATGGGAGTTTGATTACTGATTTAGCTGATTTACTTGCTTTAGGGTATGTAAAAATGCAAAATTTTTAAGTTATAAACATAAAAAGAATAAATTTTTAGTAAAAACAAAATGTTTAAAGCAAATAAAACAAAATAAATAAATTTTTATAGTAAAAATAAAAATAAATAAATAAATTTTTATAGTAAAAACATAATGTTTAAAGAAAACAAAACAAAATAAATAAAAGTTTTTGTGTTATGTTATACAAAATATGACTTGAATCAAAAGATCAATAGTATCATAGATCAATTAGATAATGATGGGTATGGAGGTGGAATGGTAGTTTGATTTACTGATTTACTGATTTACTGCTTTAGGGTATGTAAAAATGCAAAATTTTTAAGTTATAAACATAAAAAGAATAAATTTTTAGTAAAAACAAAATGTTTAAAGCAAATAAAACAAAATAAATAAATTTTTATAGTAATAAATAAAACAAAATAAATAAATTTTTATAGTAAAAACATAATGTTTACAAGAAAAACAAAACAAAATAAATTCAAAGTTTTGTGGTTATATGTTATATGACAAAATTAGTGACTTGAATCATAGAATCAATAGGATCAATACTCAATAGCTCCAATAGATCGTAATAGATCATGGAAGGGTAGGAGGGTAGTTCGATTGGTGAGTTTGATTTACTGATTTAGCTGATTACTGATTTACGATTTACTGATTTACTGATTACTGCTTTAAAGGTATGTAATGTTAATGAATTTTTTTAAAATTATAAACATAAAAAGAATAAATTTTTTAGTAAAAACAAAATGTTTAAAGAAAACAAACAAAAATAAATAAAAGTTTTGTGTTATATTATACAAAATATGACTTGAATCAATAGATCAATAGATCAATAGATCAATATATCATGGAAGGATAGGAAGGTGGCTGGAAGGCAGTTTGATTTACTGATTTGACTGATTTACTACTTTAGGGTATGTAATAAAATGCAAATATTTTAATTATAAACATAAAAAGAATAAATATTTAGTAAAAACAAATGTTTAAAGCAAAAAAAATTCAAAATAAATAAAAAGTTTTTGTGTTAGTTACACAAATATATACTTGAAAATCAATAGAGTCATATAGATCAATAGCTCAATAGGCTAAATAGATCATAAATCTGGAGGGTAATATGAGGGTATGGATGATAGTTTGATTTACTGATCTACTGATTTACTGTTTTACTGATTTACTGATTTACTGATTTACTGTTTTACTGATTTACTGATTTACTGATTTACTGCTTTAAGGTGTGTCAAAAATTTATTTTTATTTTTAAAGTTATAAACATAAAAGAATAAATTTTTTAGTACAAATCAACAAAATGGTTGTAAAGAACAAACAAAATATAAAAAGTTTGTGTTAATATATACAAAATATGACTTAATCAATAGATCAATAGATCAATAGAGACAAATAGATCAATAGATCAAATAGATCAACGGAAAGGTAAGGAATGGGTGATGAGGCCAGTTTGATTTACTAATTTACTGAATTAACTGCTTTTAAGGTATGGTAAAAAATGAAAACATTTTTTTAAGTTAAAAGAATTATAAAATAAAAAATTTAGTAAAACATAATATTTAAAGCAAAAATAAAACAAAATAAATAAATTTTATAGTAAAAACACATAATGTTTAAAGAAACAAAACAAAAATAAATAAAAGTTTTGTGTTATATTATACAAAATAATTTGACTTGAATCAATATATCAATAATCAAAAGATCAATAGCTCATGGAAGGGTAGGAGTGGAGGGGGACAGTTTGATTTACTGATGTACTGATTTACTGATTTACTTTACTGCTTTAAGGTATGTAAATGCTAGTAATTTTAAAGTTAAGAAACATAAACTGGATAAATAGGTTAAAAGCGGAGGGTTTAAAGAAAAAAAACAAAAATAAATAAAAGTTTTTGTTATGTAATACAAAATAT
The DNA here is from genome assembly GCA_015478945.1 of Trachelipus rathkii. Lineage (NCBI taxonomy): Eukaryota > Metazoa > Arthropoda > Malacostraca > Isopoda > Trachelipodidae > Trachelipus > Trachelipus rathkii. Next base: position 14,028 of record JABUQX010021550.1, read on the forward strand.
GATCAATAGTCCAATAGATCAATAGATCAATAAGATCACTAGATCATGGAAGGTAGGAGGGTATGGAGGGGATGGTTTGATTTTAACTGATTTACTGTTTAGGTATGTAAAACATGCAACTTTTTAAGTTATAAGATTAACAAGCGATAAGATTCATTATTAAAAAGACAACGTGTAAGCAAACCAAACTAAACAAAATAAATAAATTTATAGTAAAAACATGAATTTTTAAAAGAACAAAACATAAATAAAGACGTTTTTTGTGTTTTATTATGCAAATATGACTGAATCAATAGATCAATTAGATCAATAGATCATGGAAGGGTAGGAGGGTGCGGTGGGTGGTTTGATTTACTGGATTTACTGATGTTTACTGGCTTTAAGGTATGTAAAAATGCAAATTTTTTTAAGTTATAAACATAAAAGTTTAAATTTTTAGTAAAAACAAAGAATGTTTAAAGAAACGAAAACAAAATAAATAAATAAAAGTGTTTGTGTTATGTTATAGTAAAAATTTGACTTAATCAATAGATCAATAAGATCAATAGAATCAATAGATCAAAGGAGGAGTGGGGAGGGACTTGATTTACTGGAGTTTACTGATTTACTGCTTTAAGGTAATTTAAAAATGCAAAAAAATATATAGTTATTACCATTGAAAGAAGTTAGTTATTTAGTAAAATAAAATGTTGAAAGCAAATAAAACAAAATAAAAAATTATTTATAGTAAAAATAAAACAAAATAAATAAACTTATAAAAATAAAGTTAAAAATAAATTTAAAGAAAAAAGAAAAAAAAGTTAAAAATAAAAAGAAAAAAAAAATTAAACAAAGTAAAAATGAAAAATAAAACTACAATAGAAAAGGCAGTTTGGAAAAAAATAAATAAATAGTAATAATTAAAATAAAAAATAAGAAAATAAAAAATTAATCAAAGTAAATAAATTTTAAATTAAAAATAATTTTAGCAATA